>JSYV01000832.1:0-63192 GCA_000787455.1 Evansstolkia leycettana | reverse complement strand
GGGTTCGGGATGTCCGGTTCGATGATGTGTCCGGTTCGATGATGGATTACGTTAGGTTACAGAGGTAGGCTTAGTAATACATTACATAACATAACTTAAGTGGTAGCCTTAGGTAGAAAACCACACAAACAATATAAACATGTCAGGTGACTGCAAGTGGAGTGAGTGAGGTCCCTGACAATAACCAATGGTCATGTCGCCAGTGGTTGTTTGAGGATCGCTTCGTGATATCAAATCGCCTCATCCCATTCCTTGATGGTCACCTTTCTATAGTTTCAAGGACAGCTTATTTTTAATAGAGATGCCTATCATGTGACCTATAGCCTACTTAGAGGTAATTAAGTAGGCTACTCATATAAATACTAGAGAATCAACTCATATCTGCTCTCTATTGCACCATTATACCCACACACCAAGAATACAAGAGACTGAAAAAAAAGGAAAAGAAAAAAGAAAGCTAAAGTGATCACGATGACTGTTACCTGCTTGCTCCACAACGTGCCACACAACAAGAAACCCTTGACATGGCTGAACAAAATGCCAACTGAAGCAATGCCGTAATAACTTCCCTTAAAGCCAGCTCAGTCTACCCTTTGATGAACTGTGCTCCTTCACAGTTGCCAAAGAATCAATCGGAGGCTCCAGATTTTTGTCGCAGGACTGCTCTAACCCACCATCAACGACTTGATTCTCAGGGTGGCTAGTGGAAGCCAACAATTCCTTGAACCAAAGGTCAAGCCTCGCTCTCTCGACATTTTGACGCAACAACTCGTACTCTCTGGCAATGTCTCGAAGAATTCGAGAGCGCTGTTCTACGCGAAAGCGCGAAACCAAAAGATCAGCATCCGATCCATTGCTAAGGATTTCGGAAGGCGAGACGGGAGTGTAGAACGATAATCTATCGACACCTTCGTCCTGTTCTGCGGACACATTAGCTGAATAGATGATCTCGAACCATTTACTCTTACCTTCTTCGCAACAAAAAGCCATAGTGCGGAATAGTGCAGTATGTTGAACAGGAAATTCACCTGCACCATTCAATTGGTCCAATGGCTTCCCTATTGCCTCCCAATTGTCCTTAATCATGCACCGTCTCCACACTAATCTCTGCAGCGCAGAATAGTATGATGGATCTTCTTGAGAGTAAGAACTCAAGCGAAGAACGCGAAGAGCAAGATAGAATACCCTTTCTGGGAGTCCATCGCCAACATAGTCCTCAGGGGACTGAAGTGGATCCATCAAGGTCAACAAATCCACAAGCTGGTCGATTTCGAGCACTTGTCGAGTAACTATTCTGGCAAGAACGTCCCCAAGTATCTCATGTAGTGATGGCCTATCCTTTGAAATCGTCTTCCCAAGGTAATCAATCGCTAATTCGATCCCTGCCTTTTCATCGATGGCGTCGTTCAAAGCCGGGGAGAGATGATCGTACACTGTTTGTTGGACTGAGGCAATTTCGATTTGGCCATTAAGAAGACCAATCTCCGCTGAAAGGGACGACCGATCGGCGCTAACCTGTTTCTCTTCACACGCTGCTAATTTGTTGAGTTTCGCCAAGGAGAGCTCGACGCGAAGACTCCAAATATCCGATTCGCTTTGCGTAGCGAGGTTTTGCAAAGACTGAGCAGCGGCATCATAATTGTTCTCCCCTATCACATCATTGACCCAGCATAACCTTGAGTATGCTGGGTTCTTGCGTAAAAATCGAGTGACGAAAGGCTGGAACTTTCTCAGAGCGAGTAACCCCCCAGATTGACCCATGGAAATCTGTCGAGTGAGGAATGCATCCGCCCAGGGTTCACCAAACTTCTCAAAATATTGTGAAACTTTCTGTCCAAACTCGTTCATTTCACACCCAACGGCATCCGAGGTCTCTCTCGAAGTAATTTGTCTGCCATCCTGTTGATTGGTTTGATCCTGCAGTTCAATTATGAGTTCTACTAGGGCACCCATATCTCGAAAACCCTCAGCCAGCCTGATAGCATCTTCTAACTGGCCGATTCCTGCCAATTTGAAGAGTCTCCATTTGCGTTGTTTAGCATGCGTCTGCTCGATGGTGGAGCTTTCATCCATCAGTTTGGGATCTCCCTGGGAGGAAAGCCACCGCACTCGTTCACGCTGCATTTGACCCAAGACGCGGAGATGGCGTGCACTATTCTGTGCAATCTTGCCGATTACATGGGCCTCGGGTGCATCACTCGTTGATGCAGGTTGTTGAATCCAAGCTCTGCAGCTATCGAGTTCCAAATCCAACAGGTGCCCTGTTTCCACGTAACCGATGTCACGGGATGTCCAGAATTCGGGGAGCCCTTCATAGCCGGCGACCAAGACACCATCATCTAAAATCTCTTCCTTGAGCCCATACATGCCGACATGCTCATCCCGGTATCGAAAAGCAGTCTCCAGTATTGCCAACGAAAGCTCACTGGCTTCGAGTATTTGATCGGACATCTTCCGGCCGAACCTGAGGGAATTCCCTTTCTGGGCCTTAATTGCATTGAAAATCCACGGAATGATATGGTCAATTTGGTACGAATCATGTAGGAACCAATGCTGCACGTTATCGCTGTTAGCAGTCAAGGGTTCAAGTCGCGTTTTGAACTTGTCACTCATCGACTGAATGACTTGAGCCAAAAAGGTTGGCTTGCCATTCTTGCTCTTCCTGGAGCCTTCTTCTATTTTCCACATCGCCCTTTGAGCCGATAGTTTTTCGGCTCCCCAAAGCAATTCCCACCGAGCTAGACGATTCAACATGACCCCTTTTTGCACCAGCAGAGAAGCCAGGTCTTCCAACGCCTTAATGCGAAGCCTCAGATTTTGATCGATGGACAATCCTGCACTGTGAATAAATTCGGAGCTTGACTGTAGTAATTCCCTGCAGATCTCCAGCGCCGCTTGTTCGACCTCATCCGGGGGGAATTCGAAATCGTCCTTGTCAACCAGATTGAGAGGATTTGCTAATGTAGAACCGAAGAAAATGGCTTGCTCAAGTTTACTTTTCGCGGTAATCTGGGCCATCTCAAACCCACCCTCGGCGTTCTCTCTAGGTAGAGCCGCCACACGAACAACACCAAATCCTCGTACCATCACGACGCAACTCGGAAATGGAAGATCATTGGATGGATCTTCACATCCAGCGCCTAAGATTTCGCTGTCTTTCTTATCTCGGAAGTGGATGCTGTCCTGGAATGGTAGGGGTAAGCGATTCGAGTCGATTAGGAGTTGCGCGGTAGGGGTATCCTCAAACTGCTTCAGTGACAATAAGATGATTCTTTGTCCGAGAATGATAAAGGCTGTATCCCCAGGCTGAGGGACGAATAATTTCGGCTTCGGATCACCCAGCTCTGATGATATGTTGCGCATGTCAACAGCATGAGTAGACAAAACTCTTGGCTTGTTGTCGACCAACGCCACTTTGACGACAGATAGATTTCTAGCATTCAACCTTTGGGGCGGCGCAACCAGTATGAAAAGTGACCACGACTCATCAGCTGCACTTTGGGAGCCATGTAGATCAGCGGATTGACAGCTTGCGCAGACAAAATCCCAAAGATGGAGATCTTTATCACCAGCCACGTCCACGTAATCAGAGCCGAGGGAGTCGCAAATCTCTTTCTTCATGTCGAACTGTGTTTTCAGCAGGCTTCCGTTGCTCCGATGCGTGTCCCAAACCTCCACAAGACCAGAGACGGTTGCAATTAAGATATCTCGCTGGCCCCGCTGATGAGAAATCCCAGCTCTGGTAGCAGCAACCTCTTTTCTCCATGAACTACCCCCCAAAACATTCTTTAATCCGTTGAAAAATCCGCCAGCGCTGATGCGAGCACTGCTCCGGAGGAAAACAGCGCTCACACTGGGCTTCCCTTGTGAATCTCTCACGGTAATGTGGGCTACGCGTCCAGACGAGAATGTGACGATGATTCCTGAAGGTTCAGCATTCAGGACATCCACTGCAAATTCTCCAGAGAACAACCCAGAGACAGCTCCTTGTAGCCCATGTTGTTTTTGCTTTGATAAACCCATTCGTGCAGCAGTTGAGACAGTTTCCCAGTATACAACCTGTCCTGTGGATGGTGCAATGATCATGAGCCCTGGAGGGCCTGTCGTGGCAGTCGATAGAAGAACTCCGAGAGGCGCTTGGCCTGTTGAATCCCTGCATGATTCAGGTATCGACACATCGAAGACGTCCGCAGAACCTGGTGCTGACGAACTGCTTGGATAAAACCACACAATTGCTCGGGAGTGGGTAAGGGCCAACACGTAGCCATTATTGTATCCGAAGAAACATTTGAATGACTCTGATAAAGCATTAGTAAGTCCTTCTCAACATTGCAGATATAAACTCACCTGATTGCAGACCCCGAATCTGATCAGGCAAGTTAGGAAGTTGCGAGACAACATAGTGATCGGTTTTGGACTGGTATGAAAATTTTACTAAGGTCAGTAACGTGCAGAAGTTGTTGACGTCTAGGGAGAAACATAGAATCAAGTAAGATTAAGTGAACGAGATTTCCAACTAACAAGAACAGCTATCCCACTGGTGTCACCCTCTCGATTTTCCGATTTTTTTGGTCCTCTCAAAGCAAGGCTTTTCTGGCCGAGTGCTTTGTCCCCATTCGCGGTGATAATCTCATTTAATGGCACAGAGAGTGAGGTTTCCAGCGATTCACTTTGAACATTGAAGCCCAGGTCGCTGGTTGACGGATATTCGAAGCTTTCCTGGCGTAGTACAGACCGTTGTCTTTTAGCCTTCGGTGGCTTTACGGATTCATTGGAGCCAGTTCGCTGGCGCCTTCGTGGATTCCGCAGAGACGCTGCTGAGGGGACTGAAGCTTTCGGTACAAACATTGTCGGATGAGACGCTCACGATTTTCCGAAAGGCACCGCCTGACGGACGCAGAGTCTCGTCAGCGGCTGGCAAAAGACTCAGTAGACTGGAAAGTGGCTTATTCCAGTTACCAAAGAGTATCAGTCATTCGAAATAATAGAACTGGTGCTTCTCACGAAAAGCTGCCTAGGGAGGAGTTGCCTGTTGTTGACGTGAAGGCGGTGACGTGCGGCGAAGGCCAAAGGTAATTATTTGACTGCGATCACGTGTGGTAAAAGCTTGTCTGGAGATGGAGCATGAGCTTTCAAGGGTAACACGTACTGTTGTACTCCGTACCGCGGCCCTGTACCTACTACTGCGTCTAGTTTGCACCGTCATGTCAACTGTGCAGATGCTTCTATTCCGATATTAAATTTATGGCCAGGATATCCATAATGCTTCGGTGTTTCACTACCACCGCTGTGACACTCTTCCCATATGTAGCTCTACGTTCGATGCTCAAAAGATGTCGCCAATTCTATACAGCTCAAGTCATTCCTTCTGTGCCGCTGCCTTTCATTATGCCGGCGGGTTTTTTCTTCCCTGTCTAGGTCTGCGAACATCAACATCCCTTGGTGCAAGGGCTACGTCGAGGAAACTCAGCACCGCCCTTTTCTTCCCTGGTTCGGTGCCATGTTCACAGCCACAGAGAGTGTATGCTGAGTGGTTTTATAGGGCATGGAGTGCAACGTGTTGGCATGGCTAAACCATGGGTGGAAAGATTCCCACGGACAGCTCAACAGATTCTGGACGAAATGGATGAATTATTGGGGTTTCGCCTGTCTCGAATCATATCAGATGGCCCCAATTCATTGCTCAACGAGACTGAAAATTCTCAGCCAGCCATAATGACTACCTCAATACTGATACTTCGTGTGCTCGAAAAAGAGTTCGCGTTCGACACTAAAGCCCGAGTAGATGTGACACTCGGACACAGCCTAGGCGAATTTTCTGCATTGGTAGCCGGAGGCTACCTTCAATTCAGTGATGCACTCGTTCTGGTCCGACGCCGTGCTGAAATTATGGCCCAATGCACGCGAAATGCCTCCAAGGTATCCGGCGAAAATTACGGAATGGTGGCATTGGTCTGTGAACCCGACCATCTTGAAGGTCTGCTGGCGACGATCCATGAATTCCTAGGACTTGGATCTTCGGGATCTAGAGATGACTCAAGCTATGAGGTGCCTCCTATACAGCAAGTCATGGTTGCGAATATCAACTCTAAGAATCAGATAGTCTTGAGTGGCAGTATTGAGAGGATCAAATCTCTTCTTGTCCAGCTTCGCCAATTTGGAGGTCATGATCCACGCGCTGTGAGATTAAACAGCGACAGTCCATTTCACAGTCCCATCATGGCCCCTGCTGCAAGTTGGATGCGCAGCGCACTCGATGATGTTACGATTACATATCCATCGTTTATGCCGTGTATATCGAACATATCCGGTCTTCCTTTCCGATCGAAGGAGGAACTCAAAGACCTGTTGTCCCGACAATGTGTCGATACGGTGAGATGGTGGGATAGCATCAAATACCTAGATCAGGAGCAAGGAGTAACTCGCTGGATTGGAATAGGACCGGGCAAGGTTGGTAGGAATCTGGTCGGAAAAGAGGTTGGTAGAACTAACACGAAGGGTGGCGGCGTATGGGCAATTTGTGATCCTCGAGAAGTTGAAAACACCATACTTGCCTTAGAACAGACCGAGACTGGCAGCTGATGTTGCTAAATCCCCATTATTGTCATCACCTGGTCTTGTGGTCATGGATCGGAAGTAGTATGTGCAATAAATAACTATTGTGCAGACTGTGTGGAACCTTCGACTCAATGTCGCCAGTTTGGTCAATGGCCTTCTCTTACTTCACCCTTAATGTACAATTGGGAAATTCCTGGCTATCCATGACAAGTGAGGCCGCCTGGGATTGTTGATGCACATAGCTGTATTGATCTTAAGCAGCAATATCATTCTCTGGCGGGCTCCCTGGTTAAGTTTGAAGTATCCGTCAACGAATACAAACTGACTTTATATGGCAGACTGAACTAATCTCTAGGATTCGTCTTTCAAATAAATATTTGAGTACTGTATACCGTCCACGGGATCTATCTTGCCTCAAAGCTCGGAGAGCTGGTGGGTAGAAGACGAACATCAATTGAGGGTTCTCTCGTTGATATCATGGAGACTGCCGATGCGTGGATAGTAATGTCTTTCGGATATTGATTTGGCCATAGTTCGAAGCCCGAATGGAAGAACAGAGAGCACAGATGGCCTGTGAGGGCTCCTCGAGGGATACTTCCCGTTTCACGCTCATAGAATATCCAGACATCCAGATTGAAGGCTCGCAGTCAACATTGGAGCGAGCCTGCGGATCTAAAGGAAGGCACACAGAAGGGACCAGCAGAGATCTATCGGTGTTTCTTTTGCAGTGTTGTCAAAATTCGCCGTGATCTTGCCGCATGTTGTTTCGAACCGCCAACTATCATGCTGAAACAACGTACAGTCGAAAGATCTGTAACCTGGGCTTCGTTCATCCAAGGCGCAACCATCTCAGATGAAAGTGTGTCCTGGAGCCCATGTGTCGCCGATCCGTTTCACTTCCTCAACGAACTTCTTGTTCGTGATTTGAAACCCCGTGGAACTTGACAGTGGAGTTTTAGACACAGGAGCGTTATCGTCTGGCGAATAGAATGGATTCTGCAGAAGCTGGATATATGCAGTCTGGAGAGCTCGGAATACCTGGTATCACTCTATAAGCAAGTAAATTTACCCTGCTTAGGCCTGATAGAAAGGGCGCACCGGCTTGAGATCTGAATCCTTCAACCCAGAAACAGCAGCGTCTTTGGCTTGCTCTGCATCTATGGTCATCGATTGTCCGATCAAGTCGACAATGACCAGAAATCTTATCCCCGTGGTCGTTAGCCAACCATAGGCTGCTAATCTCTCATCAACCGCATGTAATAAACCAAGATCCTGGCCGATCGAAGTTTGTTTTTGGCGTATATCAAATATATCGAGACACGAATTCAGCAGGAAGGAGAAGTCAATGGTAGAGTTTTGGTATGGAGGAAATAATGAGATATGGAGAGGATTATCCTTTTCTGACAGTCAGCTTAGTGTTCGTCAAGAAAGCCATGTTAGACACAACTATACAAATTTTCCAATAACTGCGATACATGCAATTTTAGGGCCTGTCATTTTCAGAGCTCTCATAGCATGCACGTCGAGTTCCAACCGGACAAGGCGATCAAAGACAACGGATACCTTCTCAATTGTGGAAGGTCTCGATTGAGATCATCTCGAAGACTTTGACCAATAGCGAAGGCCCCAGTTTGATTTCAGATACTATAACAAGAAGATACGGCCGAGGGTGTTATATTACACAGTTATCGCCCGCTGCATCGAGCTGGGTACGTCTCAACCATACCATTGGTGCCGAATGTTACCCGCTCCGGGACACTAGCCTGTAGCTGCATCGACATGCACTTCAAGCTATTTGCATCTCGAATAACCATCTTCCAGTTGCCACTGGCGAGTGCCGTTGCATTTTCGCTCCTGCAATCCCACCCTTCCATGACAGCCAGACATTATCTATATCATCTCTCGTGATTGAAGTCAACGCCGCTAGGATGCTGTCTTTGTCCCGTTCCTCCATTCCAGGCGCACTATGTGGTACTTTTCCTCCCGCAAAAGTGTGACTGCAGCTACTTACAAAGAATAGTGCGACCGCGTCTGGTTTCGTCCTTTCCTCGGATACAGCCCGCTGTAGCCCTATCGAACTCGTCCATCAAGTCAGCAACAGCTCACCAGCCCCAAGGTCAATCTGGTCAATCTCTTACTACGTCTGGCAAGGTGAGACGGGAGGTACCTTTGCCTAGTCAGGAAAAGAAGGAGGGTGCGATGCAATATGTCTTGTTCGTTTTCTCAGTGCAACACACTGTTTGATCTTCAACCTTGCTTATACTCGACAGGACCACACTTGATCAAGTTACCAACTGGGCGCGTCAGAGCTCCCTATGGCCAATGACGTTTGGTCTCGCATGCTGCGCTGTCGAAATGATGCATCTCTCAACTCCGAGATACGATCAGGACCGCCTCGGAATTATTTTCAGAGCTTCTCCAAGACAATCTGATGTCATGATTGTGGCTGGGACATTGACGAACAAGATGGCCCCTGCCCTTCGGCAGGTTTACGATCAAATGCCTGACCCTCGCTGGGTCATTAGCATGGGTAGTTGTGCCAATGGTGGCGGCTATTATCACTACAGCTATTCGGTTGTCCGCGGCTGCGATAGGATAGTGCCTGTCGATGTCTATGTTCCCGGATGTTCGTTCATTTATCCTCCCCAGTTTTCCAGTGAATGTTGCTGACCAGTCCGTCCAAGGCCCGCCTACGTCCGAAGCTCTGATGTACGGTATCTTTCAACTCCAGAAGAAGATGAGGCATACCAGGATCACGCGGATGTGGTACCGACGTTAATCGGAAATGTAACTCAAAATAAGCTTCGGCATCCTGTTGGTTCGAATTGAGAACCCCCGTTCTTCTGTGTATCTATCAATTTTGCAAGGTCTAGTCCATTGTTTTTCTTATACCGGCATACAATCACAACAGCATCTCATTTATCTCTCGAAGATGTCATTTAAGTTTACCAAGGCGAGCCGACACTTATATTGTGTTTGAATGGTTACGTTCTAAATCTTCATTCTCATTTCCAATTTTATTGAAAACCTCTACCGCCCTGTACTGTCCCAAGAGCTGATGCCTTCTTTGAAGTTAGAGAAATAGAAGCCATATAGTCCCAATCAGCTATCCGTTGACGACAACCCCTCCATTGGGATGCAAGCTTTGTCCCGAAATGTAACTGCTATCTGAGCTCGCGAGGAACACGAAACATGTAGCAACCTCACTGGGTTGTCCTGGACGGCCCATCGGTACGCTACTGAATTGTTCCATGGCCTCCGAAGTCATTGTCGATGGAATCAGCGGGGTCCAGACTATGTAAACTCAGTTAGCGAGTCAACAAAAATCGGCATTCTAGTCAACGTACTCGGACCGGGGCAAACACAATTGACACGGATGCCTTTGCCTATTTGCTGGTTGGACAACGCCCGAGTGAACGCTACGATTGCACCTTTAGTTGAGGTATAGTCAAGCAAGTCACCTCGGCCGATGTAATGGTTGACTGATGCGCAGTTGATGATTGTTGATCCTTGTTTCATGTGTGGAAGGGCGTATTTTGCGAGGTAGAAGTAAGGATGGATGTTGGTGTCAAATGTGCGTTCCCACTGCTCCCTGATGGATGGTCAGAGTCTGTTAGCTGAGTTTCGAAGATGCCGCACGGCTTTCACCTACTCGGACAGATCCTTAATATCTTGGACCATGTGCTGGAAAGCAGCGTTATTGACCAGAATATCGATGCCTCCCATGCATTGCATCGCAGTGTCGATAACCTTTCGACAGTTCTCCTTCTTGCGAAGGTCTGTCGCTAGACAGTGACATTCGCGGCCAGCTTCCTGGACCCTTCTCTTCGTTTCTTGTGCATCACTTTCTTCCTCAGGCAAGTAGACGATCAGACTCGACGCGCCCTCCATTGCAAATAAGATGGCAATGGCACGTCCAATCCCAGAATCGCCCCCCGTGATTATGGCCCTTTTGCCTTCGAGTTTCCCAGCTGCTTTATAGATCTGGTACCCATAGTCCTCGGTCGGGACATGGGCCGAGACTGGCTGGGGGTTCAGCTTTGATTGTAGTCCAGGTTTCTCTTGGTGCTGAACGGGAACTTGATAGCCTGCACTCGGATTATTATGTATGCCAAAACGATTTTGTCCAAAATACGAGGGACTTGCCAGGCTGGAATTGAGGTTTCTCTGTTCCCTGCATTGCTGCTGCTCTTGCCTCTTATATTATTGTTTCGTGTAGAAGACAATATAGAGAATGAAATATTCCTGATCTGAGAAATAGGACGGTCTGGCTACTGGGGGTATCATCAGTACTTCCATATTAAACAAGAAATCTCATGACTAAATGCTAGTTAAATGTATTCTTGTTTGGTAGAACGGCCAATGTATTTCCGAGAAACCGTCAGAGTGACGTCTCGGAGTGGTTCATCCTCAACGCATCAGCGATCTCCATGTTTGATCTAGGAAATCCATGCCGCCGAGCGGCTTTTCCTCCCTTCGAATCTGGGTTGTACGTATTCTAGGCAGGGCTGTGACTCGGAATCATGACAGCACCTGCGAAATGCAAGGGCTCTGCGATCTACAATTGCGTCAAGGCCTGCGAACACCCTATCATGTGCACCAGACTGACGTTGGTTTGCACTTCCTCGGATGATGGATCGTGTCGGCGATGGTGGAACAGGGTCCCGCCAAGTAATGAAAGAAAGAGACATAGACAATTTGTACGTGGTTGAGTTGTCTTTTCGGTCCTTGATATCAGATATGTATACCCCGACAAACTTCCATGTAGAATTGTCAAACTTATCCGCCCCGTCAACGAAGGCATCTGTTACTTTGAGATATGGAGATCGATCACACTGCTAAGCATGTGAAGTCTTTCTTAGGAGGATGAGAATTCCCGTCAAGCAAAGGGGTAACTACGGTACTCGATTCTGACACAGCACGAGAATATCAAAGTTAACTCATGGGATGTACGTCAGCCAAGCCCCCTCGCTATCTCTATTTCACCACCTACTTCGTGGAGATGACAGGCATGCCCATCCCGAACCAGGTACGCTTGGAAGGTTGGGCTACAACAGCAATATACTCACTGCTGGTGGTCGAAGGCATACTATCTCTCCTTCTAGCCTTGTGGTGGGGCATTCAAGTAATAATGCAAATGGGCTCCATGGGGAAGTGGACTGACTTGACTGCATACATTCGAATTTTATGTGCTCTATATAATGTGCCGAACTATCAATGAAAAGGCAATCCTAAACCATACCAGTCATCGCTCCATTCAAGCTGTAATTATTCGTCTCTAACTACATGCATTTTGTGAGACAATCCCAGATCAGCACTGATCAGTCGTCTGGGGAGATCTGGGTAGAAGCAGAACATAGAGGTAGACATATTAAATCTGTCTTTGAATCAGAAGCTCAAAAAATCCACAATGATATCTGTGTATACTGAATCTGTCCCATATTCAGTATCCCGGATTCAGCATCATCTTCAAACCCAGTTGCAGAATTGCTAGTCAGATAGATTTGATCTCAACCAAATCAACAGACAAAGCGAGCCATAACATTAGGCTTGTGTCCACGACTCCACCTTGAATGGGTAGTTCTCATTGGCTGTTAATGTTCACTTTGAACGATATAGGTAGGCAAAGGTTTAGTGCATTATTTAGGTACAGTATACCTTCAGCCAACTGCTTATTGTATATGATGTCGAAATTTGGCAGTCGTCGGGGTGGTTTGGGGATCGCAGAGACGACCAAGGCGGCTTTCCTGGAAAGCTTGCAGGGCCTGCCGAAGCGACCTAACCCACCTCGGTATGCGGCCTCCGGGCCGATGATAACTTTTTTTTTTCGTTCACAATTTTCCTTTACACGTCCACCCAAGGAGCAGAAATATTTTTGCAATCTCATTCTGCTTCCTCTTTTGTTTACTCCATTGTCAATATTTGAAAGGGTTATGCATGGCCAAAGTGATGAATCCATCCGATTCCGCCGAAATGAATGCGCAAAATAGCTCTCTAAGCTCGGCACTTGCTACTCCGTGGACATTCCTTCGCCCGACGGATGAGCTATACGTTACCTTGACCGACTCAGCGAAACATTACTTCGATTTGCTTGCAAACTCCGTCAGCCATTCTCAGCAGGCGCGCCAGCGCATCAACCGAAAACGTAAGAGGGTTGACATTGATCAAGATTTCGCTCGCGAAACGCTCCAGTTGAAGCAGCTTTATGTGCATGGGTTTACGTCGGATCAGATATGGGAACAGGCCATGAGAATTCTCGATTCGACGGGAGCCGAACTTGAGCGAGATTTTGCTCTTAGTGCTCGCCGTCAAAAGCGTGAGCCGTCGATAGCTGGAACAGTGTCTGAAACTGCAAGTCTCGAGATTGACAACCTGGAACGCATGGAATCCCGTGGATCATCGGAGGATATCCCAGACGAAACCCGAATTAGCTCGGATGATGAACTTGAATTTGAATCTGATTTGGGATTACGAAAACCAGCCTCGATAGCCTCGGATGCAGCAGGCGGTTCTGTCGAGGCTTTCGAACAAGCAGAAGAAGATGCTACCGAAACATCCTCCGAGCAAGACGAGAATGATGTCTATATCCAAGATCCATTTGGATTGAATGATGGATTTTTCTCGATTGATGACTTCAATAGACAATCTGAAGCATTGGAGAAACTAGATGCGAAAGGTGGACCCGAAGACGATATTGAAAGCGACGACGAAGAGATTGATTGGCACGCAGACCCCCTTGCTTCTGGACAGAAATCGTCTGTCGTGCAGAAGAGGTCCTCGCGCGCGAAGCCCAGCAGCGATGATAGGGACAATATGAGCGAAAGCACCGATGATGAGGGACCTGCGTTTGGCAATGCCGACCTACATGGCGATTCAGACTCAGAAGAAGATGAGGTTGGCTCTCTCGTTGGTGGAAATAGCACGGATTGGATGAACACGAACGATATCAAGTATGCTGATTTTTTTGCTCCACCACCTCGGAAAATTTCAGCGAAAAAGTTGCGCGCTCTTCCGAAAACGCAGCCGGATGAAGCTACCATAGAAACCGACATGGAACGTGCGATGGAAGATGTCCGCCGTGATCTCTTTGAGGACGAAATGTCTGTGGATGAAGGAGCTGTTTCAGATGAGGACGCTGAAGATTCTCGGGCACCACGATCCACACATGAGAAACAGAGGGCGCGGATCGCAGATGAAATCCGTCGCTTAGAAGCGGCCAACGTTGCGAAGAAAGAATGGGTGCTGGCTGGCGAAGCGAGAGCCGTCGAAAGACCATTGAACTCTCTGATTGAGGAGGATCTGGATTTTGAGCGTATCGGGAAGCCCGTCCCTGTCGTGACAAACGAGCTGACCGAGGATATTGAGGAGCTTGTTAAACGCCGCATTCTCGCCAAAGAGTTTGATGAAGTCATCCGCCGACGCCCCGGTGTTTCAGACGGGCAAGAACGAAGAGGAGGTCGATTTGAGCTCGACGATAACAAACCCCAGCAAAGCCTTGCTGAGCTTTACGAGACTGACCATCTCCGTGCCAATGACCCGAATTACGTTGACCCGAAGAATCAAAAGCTCATGAGGGTGCACGCTGAAATCACCAATTTGTGGAAAGACATCAGCTCACAACTGGATACTCTTTCCAATTGGCATTATAAACCCAAGGCGCCCCAGGCAAGTATAAATGTCGTTACTGATGTGGCAACGATCATGATGGAAGATGTACGACCAACCACCAGTGGCGCCGTCAACGGACAAGCAGCTCTTGCACCACAAGAGATTTATACGCCTGGTGATGACGGCAAGGTCTCTGGAGAAATCGTTCTAAAGAGCGGAGCGTCAGTAGCCAAGGAAGAGATGACACGCGAAGAGAAGGCCAGGAGGAGGCGGCAGCAAAAAGAGAAACAGAAGAAAGCTACTACTGGAGCTGGAAAAGGAAAACCTGGAAAAGAGGCAGAAAGACAACAACTGCTAACAGACCTGCAGAAGGGAGGTGTCAAGGTCATCGGCAAGCAGGGAGAAATTACAGATATCCATGGTAGCAATGCTGGTGGCAGGAGTACAAGAACGGGAGCGGACACACTAAAGCTATGATATCGATTAACTCATGACCATGTACTGTCGTTATTGTTCTATATGATGATAGGCTCTATTTCCATAGAAATCTATGAATTCGTGCAATTCCACCATTACTGCATCTGCTTCGTGCTCGTGGCACGTTTCGAACGGATCGAGTAAAGGAAGATATTCTCCTTGCTGTAAATCGATGCGTCAGGATCATCAGAGATCTCTTCAATGTCAAATGCCTTCCTTGCCATTTTCATGAATCGGAGGTCCGCTCGCCGACGTCGTTTGAAGCAAAAGTAGCATATCGAGTCTGGACCTAGCAATTCTTGGAGCGTGGATATCAAGAGAGGAAAGGCAGGCTCAAAATAGACGCAGTCTGCGGCGAGGATGACTGCTGGGTGGGAAGGGATGCCCTCTGGAAGAGGTTCGCCCCAATTCAAAACGGCCGCTGTAACCTCAGAGGAAAGATCATTGAGCTTGATATTGGTTTCCATGAGCCGGACCATGGGCTCTTGATCCGTGATATAGATTGGGGTCGCTCTGACATTGCAACCACGCGCAACTGCAAGTCCGACGAGGCCTCCACCGGCTCCTAGTTCAAGACTTCGATTGAGTCAGCAGTTCAACGTTCTGATTGAGACGAAGAAACCGGGAAACAGGGAAGGAATCAACGTGGAATTCTGCCTCCAATTTCTTCTCGAATAACCGTGATGAAACTCTCGGACGAGGAGGTATACGAACATGGTCTTATCCTCAAAATCTGAACGGTGTCGGCGGAGTAAATATTTTGCCAGCACCATGCCAGCAGGCCACAACTGGCCACCACATCCGTCTTTGAGGTCCTCTTTGAGGAGCAACGGTTCCTTCAACAAACCGTCAAAATCGATTGTATTGACCTCGGCTGCTTTGAGGTCTCTTGCAGGAACCAAGGACTCGCTAACATTGAACGAGGTGTCTAGGTCGGACGACACCGGGCTGCAGCTGATGTCCTCCATGCAGAAAGAAGCCAAGCTAAAAACCAAAATTTCACCAGGACAGGAACGTGCAGCGACGCAAGGAGGTGGAAGGATGAATCAGTGCATCGGGTGGGATGTGTTGTGGGGTCTGATCATTATTGCCGGGCTCCGGCGGGTCTTGGTTGCATGCGTTGAATTGCCATACTGCGTAGGCGCAACTGTACAGTTCTTCTTACTCTTTGGCCTTCTTCGGTTCTAACCTTTTGCTGGCATACAATGGCCTTCTGCGGTGAATGTGTTTTGTAAGATGGCGTACCGAGGTTGTCCATGAGCGTTGAACATCTTGAACACCAGGTTAGACTTGAAGGTTACTGTATGGTTCTACTGTAGCTTTCTGTGGACTGATTCAATAATCGACAACACATTACGGTGTAACTAGAGTTTGCCTTGCCTTTAGCCTGTACTATTCCTACCAACGACCCAAGGGCCAAGGTAGTACTAACTCCGTACTTATGGGTCAATCGGCATTCTCCTTGGATATTCCTTTTTTTTTAAAAAAAAAGGAAAAAATTGAAGGGAAGAATGAAAATCCGGCCTTCCAAGGCTGTCTGTTGACGTCATAGGTAACCTGCCTCCGCATCCATCATTTCAGATCCGGCCGGATGACAGGATTGGCCCGTTTCCCATGGTCCATTCCAGACTGGAAGATGGGCTCCAGCTAGAAACAACGGGGCACTGGGCAGTAGATGCCCGCTCATCACCGTTTCTTGTCCTGTGATCATGACGACGTCATTCCAAGCTTCCCAGAACCCTGCTGTAGGGTCAGCCACCACAGGTGACCTTCAAGCCATTCAAAAGGTCGCCTTTTCCGCCAGGAAGCAACGAAAGATCGGATCTTACAATTTACTCTAAGCTTGCACTATACAATCTTCATACCCATCTCGAACTCTTTACAGACTTACATTCAAGATGGCGACCTTGCATTGTGAGTACCGACCTCCATTGACCAGCAACCAGCCGCCAAATGTCGATAGACCTTGCTTAGCCAACGCATGTCGGTTCAAAGACCAGTGATGCTAATAGAATACGATAGACCTGCCTCCCGTGAAGCCCTCCGCTATCGCGATGGGCACCATCTTCACCCACACTGCTTCTCTGGGTATCCTTGCTCCCGTCTTTGGTGACACCTACCACCGCGCCCAAGCCGCCAACTCTAAGGAGGAATTCATCAAGTCCAAGGAGGCAGCGAGTGCCGCTGCAGCTTGGGGTAGCTCTCTTGTTGGAAGCGCCGTTCAGACCTACGGTGTTGCCGCTTTGATCAACGCTACTGGAACTTTGAGCTACAAGGGTGCTGCTTATTTGGGAAGTTTGATCTTTATGGCCAGCTCTGCTCCAAGCGTGCGCCTCCCCCTTTACAAATTTTTCTTTCCCCTTTCATCTCCAGGTTCCTAGCTAACCCCCTTTCCCTTCCTTGCGAGCAGTTTATCAGTCAGATCTTCACTGAGAAGAGACCTCTCGACACTGTTGCCGTGGGTGCTGTCAGCAGGGTCTTCGAAACAGTCGGCCTGAGTTTGTTCTTGACCTGGTGGGGAACTCGCACGAATCCTTTTGACTAAATGTGCAATGCTTTAGCATCATTCCGATCATTGGGCAAAGAAGAGGGACATGAAGGAATTGTATTATCTATGCATGATTTCCCTGTGTATCACAGAACTAAATTCACTGCGAACCAAGCGTATCCGAATGTGTTCCTTCTGCCAGCAAAAGCAGAGTACAGATTTACAGAATCTCGTGGTAATGGTCTACGTGTGGCATATTGAAAAAGCTCCTTTACAAGATTGATAGATTCCTCGTAACAGCTAACAGGCCGTCCTTGGTAGATGATGGCCTTACTTTGACTAACATCTGTTATATTATAGTTGGCCCTCAAAATTTCAATGCCACCCAGCAAGCTCGGTGAAGAAGCTTTGAATGAGACCTGCCTTTGGCCAACCCTCGAGTGTATCTATTATCACGCATGGAATCGGGGTCATCAAACGAATTTAGTCTGTTCAAGCCAACTCCCGATGTTACCTGGGCAGACCCCAGAGTTACCAGATTTTGCTTCCAAGAACGAGCAACAAATAGTGTTTCCAAAGGAATCGTTGACTAGGCATTCGTTGGCGCTCTGCTGCCCTTACATGGTGATTTTCTTCGTCCACATATGCTTATTGATAAATTCAAACGTGAAGGTATTGTCTCCTTCATGTTATAAGTAGTGACGTAGGCCCAGGAACAACGTTGCACCGTATTGTTCTTGAATTGCAGCTTATGGAGCCCAGCCACTCGGATGATGCTATTCAATCAGGGCAAACTGGAGAAGGTGAATAGCAGATCAACCAACCCAATGGAAGCTTCGATCACCGCATGCCGAGGGCTAAGAATGCTGACGAGTTTGATCTTGTTAAAGGCAAGGAATGGCCTAAATCAAATCAACTTTAAGAGCAATGGTAACCTATCTCAAGCCTCCTCAGGCTCTCCCATGTTGATAAAAGGAGCCATGGAATGGACCTGGTAAAACAGCAAGCGTGGACGACGTAGACATGAAGTCATGCATCATTTACGAGAACAACTCCTTGATCTATAATCCAGTGCTTCATTGCATATGATCAGATCGAGAGAAGAGAACTGCATTTAAACATTCAAGAAAAAAGAATCTATCGCGCAATCAGGTAAAAGTTCGGCACGGATATCTAAGCAAATTGTCAGTTCAGGTACAACGACAGAAAGCGGAAAATGATGAAAAGTTGCGCTAGACATACACATCAGGGTAGCCATGTTCGTGATCGAGCTGATACTTTGTCGAACTGTTCAAGTTGCAAGGCGTTGGAGGCAAACCGTTGGGACCCAACACGCCCTGAATACCTCTCTTGTCCTTCTCGAATAGAGCAGCCAGACCACGTTCCTCTCCTTGTTGCTTCACCTCAACCAATTGCTTCGCTCCAGCCTCTCTAATCTTCAGGACATCCTCCTTAGGTGCCGCACTGCTGCCAACGCTGAGAAGCCCCGCGACATCGGCCTGGTTCACAGTGCTGAGTCTGGGGTAGTTCCTCCGAACATCTCTCTTCCAATAAGGATTATCAGCAATGTCACCCGCCGGAACGGTCACTGGGTCATCGTATGACAGCGGAGGCAATGCTCCAGGCGTAGGATTGCGGAATTGAGCGTTCAATGGAACTCCGGTCGAACGGGTGGGATCAATGGCTAGAAGTCGGCGAATCCGTTCCCAGATTCCGGTCGACTGTACAGTGTATTTCTGCAACCCTTGCTGTCTCAGAAAAGCGGCCTCTCGTTTTTAATTCCTTGGAAGAGAAACACAGGCTAGATGGTTTACCTTGTGAACGGCAATGGCGTTCGACGCCGATTTGGCGGCCTTCAGGACATCGCGAGCCATGATGGGAAACCTCTGATAATGTTAGTTTCAACGCCAATGATAATCAATGTAACCCCAATCAAGGAGTTGGAATCCTTTAAGGGCTAACCTGATGTCCAAAAGAGTCGATCCTGAAGGCGTGCAGGTGCAGACGAACGGACAGTGTATTGCGATCCAACCTGCTGGCTACTATCACTCGAAGTGTCGACCTCGCTGTACACGGAACATCATAATTCCGAAGCCTCAATCTGAACCCAATTCTAGCGCACTCCCAGTTACGGTTACTCCTGATCGTTTGACAGATATACTGATGTATCCATCTATCGAACATGACGTCTCAAAGAGAGCAATCAAATTTTTAGCTATCTGTAAATCTGACGGAAAAACATTGATATTCTTGGCTCGATCTTTGATTGAGATGCTATGTATCAACCCTACTTGACCACAGACCGCATACTTCTCCTCAGCGCACCGAATAATCAGCGAATGGAAGTTCCGGAATCAATCACCTACAACTTCGTATTTGGAGACTCTCTATTCCTGCTTTTCCTCGGCTGATTTGCTCACTTCGGCATCCTTTCCTTTCGAGGTATCACCCTGGGTTCCCTTGGCTACCAGCTGCTGAACGGCATCAACTGTAGCATCAGGACCACCTGCCTGCAGCAGTAAGACTTTACCGTTCTTATCAACAGCGAAGACGCCCCTGGTCGTTCCTTTTGGGACCTTCTTTAGTCCAAGCGCTCCGATCAAGGTGGCACGACTGTCGCACAGAAGAGTATATGATAGATTCTGCTTGGTCTTGAAAGTAGTGTTGGCCTTTGGCGAGTCTGTAGATAGACCGTAAATGGATAGGCCGGTTGAAGTTAGATGATTGTAGTTGTCGCGGAATAAACAAGCTTGCTTTGTACCTTTGGAGTAGTGAGCACTTAGTCCCAAACAAAACCCAGTGTCAGACCAATACAGTCGCGCTTGGGGACCTCAGGAAGTGTACATGTGTGGAGTCAAAAAGCATATACAGAACAGTTCAGAACATTATGACAATTGAGAGCCTTCGTTCGGGTATCCACAAAATCGTTCATGAAGAATTCGCAAAAGCATCAATCAGAATAGGAAAGCTGACTTACAGCCAGGGGTTGAGGCTTTGGGGTATGTAAACAGTACAACTCCAGACTTGCTCGCGTCTACGAGATCTTTCAGGGTGGTTCTCTCGCCATCATTCGTCTCTATCTCGCCGCCAAATCCATCCAACGTGATAATGTCACCGACGCTGGGGACCTTGGATGAGGAGGGATCAGCTTCAGTGGCATCGGTTTTCTTGTCTGATTCCGTAGCTTTTGCGCGTGGAGCTGCTCTGCTCTTCTTCTCTGGCGCAGGTGCAGGGGGCTGAGCTGGCGCTTTGCGCTTTCTGAGTTCGACCATCTCTATTTGCAATGTAGGACCTGGTGAGAATCGGGAAGCGAAAAGCAAGAAAGAATGGCTGGAATGAGGAAGATTGGATGTTTTCCGAATGCGAATTGGACTTCCACTGAGTAATTTAATTTGCTAGGTAGTGTCTCCCATGTCAGACGGCTTGCTCCTTTTATTGCTCCTTTTAGCCCCAATCTGGAACTCGAGTTACTCGACCATCTACACCTGGCACTTGCGCGATAATAATCATAATAATCATAGTAATAAACAGGTCAGCACCTAATGATGAGTCAGGGTCATAGCGCATTCTATAAAAGTCCATATCGCATGTTAACAATTTGGGATACCATGATCCTTTGATTGCAACGTCAACTCATTTCAGCCTATCCTGGGAAGAAAAAAATGACGGACTGGGGTTGACTGCTTGCGGATCCCTCATGACTTGGAGATATGTAGTCTGGAGTCTGCCAGGTGCGTGATAGAACCCATCAATTATAGCTTTTTCTTGAACCAGTCTCACTGAAGAATCTCCTATTATTAGACGCTTACGGAAGGATTTATTCTCAATAGTCACGGGGAAAACGATGCCTTCCCTATCTTTCTAAATTCTGGCTCATTCAGAATTCTCTAGTTAACGTTAACTTACGTTAACTAACCTAGTTATTAACCTAGTTAACGTAACGTTAAGTTAGTTGCTCCCTGCTGACTAACCAGCAGATGACGTTCGTGCCGGAAAATCCCGAGTCTTTGGCATCTTTGCCCATGGCTAGCCTCTTTCGCTCCCCCGGACCTGGCTCAGGGACCGTGCGAGAGGCGAAAAGAAAAAGACTCCTGCTTCCATGACTATTATTGCGCGAGAGCCCGCAATCGCCATCCACATTTTCCATCATCTTCCCCAATTCTGCCATCGTTCTCCAGGCGACTCACCGTTCACTCATCTTGTCGATCGATTTGCCTTCTATCGTTTCTCTCGCCTTCGCTTCTATTGCAGTCGTCGTCATTTCAAAGCGTCGTGGGCTCCTTTACCAAGATTTCGGTGTGATTCCTGCTTTGCCCCAAAGGATACACGGACAACTGCTGTCATCTCAACGACTCTAGATTTGTTGCAACCTCGTACATCGTCTGCTCTCGCGTTCTGAGTGCTGTGATTAGAAACTATCGGCTTCACGCCCCACCATAATGAAGGTCTTCGCTTCATCTTGCACCTTCCATTATTCTTGGGACGAGGTCTCAACTGCAAATTGGCGAAAGTACTGTCCCTGGAATGACAAGTCCACACATGTTGTGGCAGTTGATACTCTGTCTCGAGAGGTCGACCCCAAAACTGGCATTGTGAGTCTCAATGTGTTCCCCTAGAAAATTTGGTATCGACGTTGGCTGACTCGTCCTGTTCAACTCACAGTTACGGACGGAGCGTCTAATCACATGTAACCAATCCGTACCACAATGGGTTCTCTCGCTGTTTGGAGGAAGTGCAACTTCTCATGTCTATGAGATCTCATATGTTGATCCGATCTCGAAAAAAGTCACGATGTGCTCCACCAATCTCACCTGGTCCAACGTCCTCAATGTCCAGGAAACCGTCGTTTACCAGCCTTCGCCATCGACGCCGAGTTCTACTACGGACTTCCAACAAGAAGCAAAAATTACTGCACTTTGCGGTGGATGGCAGAAAATAAAGAACAAGGTAGAGGAGGCTAGCGTGGAACGATTCAGTCAGAACGCTAAGCGCGGCCGAGAAGGGTTCGAAGCGGTTCTCGAAATGAGCCGTCGCGTCTTTGGTGAACAGCGTGAGCAAGAGAAGCAGCAGTTGCAATAGTCACCTGACCTATTCAATTGCGAGCCCTTGGTACATCCTTTTTATCCCTTCTCACGTCAAGCTTTTGCATCCATCGGCGTTATCGGAAATTCGAGCATTTGATGCGGTTTTTCAGCGACTATACACTATTTCATTCGCCCTCACTGAGACTTGTCCAGTTGGATGCGGCCGTTTTACATGTTGTTTTGTGCGAGTATGATCATGAAGCCAAGACCTGCTTTTGCGAGCTTTTTCATTGATATCCTGCTGTGTCCCAAAGCGATGCGTTGATTTGTCTCCCGAAAAGCCTGTTTGTTTCCATAGAGTTTTCTACCTTTGAACAATCGTCGACGGTACCATAGATGATTATAGATTATATAATCTGAGTCCACTCAATGCTTCGAAGAGCTTCCCTCTTCTTTTCTCGAGAATACATGTGCCTGTGAATACCACCATGATATATAATTTGAACGTCTTGGCAACTCCCTCTGTCTCCCGCTGAAAACAATTTATAAGGAGTAAGAAAAGCAGAGTTCACCAAGATGAGGGATAAAAGGAAGGCATAATTTACGGAAGAAACGCTCGCTGGGTATATCGAATATCGAAGAAACTCAAGTAGTCGGACTCCGCGGATTAACCCAGAAGTCCACCTAGCACGACCCGGCTGACACCAGCAACCTCGTTCTTCGCGCTTGCCCGACTAACGTCCTCGAACTCTCGTACCACGCCAGCAATCATGACCTTCCGCAGCCTTGCATCTGCTTTTGAAAACATCTCGGCCAAAGCACTGGTGCAGACTGAAGGCGTCGATACCAAAGCAACAAGTCGAGTGTAGCAATCGATCAGGACATCACAGAGGGTTGCGAACGTTTCAAAAAAGTCTGGTTCAAAGGGTAATGAGGGCGTGAGAAGGTACATGTATTCTTCACCAGGGAGGAGCTCCGAGGAATCTGCGTTAGGAAAAGAAATGGCCGCGGCAGCCGCCGTAGCGGAGGATGCAATATTCCCCGTCATTGACTTCAAATCGGACGGATCGCTGGATTGCATTGGCAGCCCAATCTCTGTTGCAGAACTGGCCCTCCTAGCTTTATTTCCTGCATGTGTTGCGCGTTTGAACATGTGTGGAATGCGCGCTCTTGCTAGAGAAGACGACGAAGTTCCGTCCGGCGGATGTACTTGTTGAAATGCCTCGAATTCAAGTAGAAGTGCGTTCAATGCTCGAAGGTATTCAAACGGAGTGGAATTGACATCCAGAATAGGAGGCAGCGATAATCCGAGTAGTAGATAGTTGATCGCGCGGCGGGAGAGTTTCCGGGGCTCGAAATACGGCATACGGCTCAGGTCCGTCTTGGAGAAATGCACGGTGTTAAACCAGTAGACACGTCCTTCATGACTATATATACCGAAATTAGCGTCCCAACTGGTATGGGATGTCATGCTCAACCTCGCTATATAACGTACGCCTTCCTCAGGTAGTCCAATGTTGATATCCGTTTTGCAGCCATGTCATGAATATGCTGGTAAATTGCGCTTTGGCTTTGTGGTCCAAACGTGCCTACTCCGCTTGTCAAAGGTGCATGGATCGTCCCGACGAGAGTTTCATGGCCAACACCCGATTTATTCGTATCTCGTCGTGTCAAACCCGGGGCAAAGGTTGAGGTCATCATCTTGGCTCACGCAGATATTGGAAGGAGAAATCAGACAATCTTAAGACAAGCACAAGGCTCGTTCTCAATGCGAACGAACTCCCAGAGTCTGCAGGCGTTTGAGTGCTGAGATCAACAGAAAGATTTGAATGGAAGACAAGAACAGAGTATAGTCTCTCGATTGATGTTGTAGATGGATAAGGCAATCCTGGAGTAGTTCTCCACAACGGCCCCTCCCCCTTTTAGGATCATGCAAATAAAAAGTAGGGCGACTTTTATTGTCAAGGTTGCCTTATCATCATATTAAATCAAGAACTCCGACGTAGTGTCACTCTCGATAAATTGCCCTATTCGAATGCTTCGCTCTGGGAGCAGTTGCAAATATCTCGAAATTTGCAAGACTACTACTGTTTGACAGTGTATCCCTGCAGGTTACACTGCGGACTTTCTCACTGTCTAGATCTCCGCAGCCCACCTTTACCCCCTCCACTGTCCACGAGCGACAAAAGCTCTACAGATCAACTGGATAATTTTCGGCACCAGTCAAGATCTATTCATTTACGCTATTGATTGCTAAGAAAAAAAATCTGGGATAGATCATACGTGCAAACCGTGCTCGGAGTTATGGGTGCATCATCCGAAGAGCAGGTTCCTCTACCAGGGCAATGGCCAGTGGATCCTCAAGAAGACGTGCCTATATCGAAAGATCGCATTTGGGTCGATGGATGTTTCGACTTCAGCCATCATGGTGAGAAGTCAATTCCGTCGTCCATTTGAGTGATAATCGACTAATCTCGAATCTCGGTCGAAAGGACATGCTGGCGCTATGCTTCAGGCTCGCCGATTAGGAACAGAGCTATTTGTCGGAATTCACTCGGATGAAGCGATTCTTGAGAACAAAGGCCCAACAGTCATGACTCTGGATGAAAGGTAAGCGCAATTCATCCCTGTTAGACGTATTGTTTACTGGAACTAAACCTGGGTGGTCAGAGTCGCTGCAGTTGAAGCATGTCGGTGGGCTACACGCACCATACCACACGCTCCATACGTAACGCAACTTTCATGGGTATCGCATTACGGTTGTTACTATGTTGTCCATGGGGATGATATTACTTCCGACAGTGACGGAAATGACTGTTATCGATTCGTCAAGGCTGCTGGGCGTTTCCGTGTGGTGAAGAGAACCCCCGGCATATCGACAACTGATCTTGTCGGCCGTATGTTGCTGTGTACAAAGGGCCATTTTGTCAAGTCAGTGCAAGATACTCTTGCCGGAGTTGAGGGATCTGGCAGCGCAGAGGAGCGAAAAATCTTTGCAGCAGATCTTCTCAAAAGAATTCATGACTACGCAACTGACGAGAGTGGCTTGCGCCCTGGACTACAGGTATGGACTTGGATTGGATCAAACCAGGCGAAACTCGACCATTCAATTGAAGAAGCTGGGTCATTTGAGAAATTAGTAGACGGCAAAGGCCCACGGCCAGGGCAACGCATCGTTTACGTTGACGGTGGTTTTGACTTGTTCTCGTCCGGTCACATTGAGTTCCTTCGACAAGTCCTATCTTCAGAGGAAGAAGAAGGCCGCAAACGCGGCTGGTATGAACCTGAGCAAGGGGAGCAAAGGCTCAAGAATCATGGAGAAGATTACGGCCCTGCTTATGTTGTGGCTGGCATTCACGATGACGACGTAATCAACCACTGGAAAGGCCTCAATTACCCTATCATGAACATCTTTGAGCGGGGATTATGTGTTCTCCAATGTCGCGTACGTATCCCTCAGCTCATCCAATTTTCAGTTACTAACGACAATCAGTTTATTCATTCTGTCATTTTCTCAGCTCCCTTTTCGCCCAGCAAATCCTATTTGGAAGCCATGCCATTCGGTGTCCCTGATGCAGTTTATCATGGCCCTACGACGTTTATCCCTCTCACTTACGACCCTTATACTGCTCCAAAGCAGATGGGCATCTTCAGGGCGATCGAAAATCATGCTTTCAAGCACGTCAATGCAGGCGAAATTGTCGGCCGGATTTTGAAAAGTCGTGAGGCATACGAAGAGCGGCAACGAGCTAAGTTGCAAAAGAGCGTGGTTGAGGAATTGGTCAAGTCAAAAGAAGAAAAGGGGCTCTAGAATTTGGGCCTATGCGGAGGACAGCTATTCTGTAAAGTTCAGCGTTGCAACCTCAGAGGGAATAGAATTCTTTGAATGCTGTATACAGATCCTCAACGATGTGAATATTTTTTGAGAGAAACTACCCGAAACTCTCATATTCACATTGGCTCTGCTCTCAAACACAGGGACGTGATTGAACACATTCCGCTTTGCAGCCGTATCCCTGAACAAGAGTCGCCATCCCCGTTGACTGATATTCCTCAACCCTCATAACCCCTAGTCAAGGAGGAGGCGGTCTGCGAATCTCTGGGGGGTATAAGATGGTCTGAGAAGGACAATTCCCCGTGAAATTTCGAAGACCCAGCATTTGCAAATGAGAAGAAACGATGCAGTTATTGAAGTCCTTTACATCAAACACATAACCTTTGGAATGCGAATATTCGTACACGATGCCATCGATGATAAAACCTCCAATTTATTGATCCGCAGCAACCAAAACACCCTTGGCTTCAAGTAACTTCGCAAGCTCTCCATTTTGATGCATCGACATCAGGATATCGCAACCGCCGATGAATTCCTTATCAACATACAACTGGGGAATGGTCGGCCAATCCGAGTATTCCTTGATCCCTGTGGATATGAGATGGGAAGCGTTAGCCGATAATTTGAATCCCGAGTCCATAGAACAAGAAAATTGCCACTGATTGCATACCTTGACGCAGTTCCGGATCTTCCAAAACGTTGAATGCAACAAACTTCTTCGGGTCTACGCCTTGCAGACCAAGAATCTGGATGCTAGCTCTGGAGAAGCCGCACTGGGGTGTCTCAGGCGTGCCCTTCATAAAGAGGACAACCGGGGCAGATGCGATCGCCTTGTCGATGGCAGCCCTTGTTTCCGACGAGAGAAACCGGGCATAGAGAGCAGATGGTAGCTGAAAAGCCGGAGAGCGAACTGGTTGTGAGAGGAAGCTCGACCGCGAAAGTGGTCGGAATGCCTTTCGTTTGGTGAGTCCGTCGTTCGGAATCTCGTATCAGAAGGCGAATACTCACTGATGAGAATGCAGTTCTGGAAAACATATTTGCTTGTCCCGGACTATATACAGTGAGCTGGTTCTTGGTGCTTTGAAAGAATCTCGAGTTCTTCAGCACAGAATGATCGCTGAGTACAATTTCGTCGCGGGAGACACGGTCGGAATTAGTGGAGCTAAAGCTTGTTACGTCGATAGTCGGTAGTAAACTAAGTCCCACTGGCTTAGCCTTTCCAGCAACGGCACATACAGTAGTTCCTCCTCCAGACTTCACTTCAAGAGGATTAAGACAGCTTAAAGTGCAAAGAGAAATTCGCTGAATCTATTGCCCAGGTACTGCAGTTCCAATCATCTTGACAACGAACATTGGTAACCTCCCTCATGAATCCTACGGAAGTCGTCCCGTCAATTCCTTTCTCCGCAAACCAGCACATGCTGGACAATAAAGTCCACATCCTATTAGCGGCAAGCGGATCTGTTGCTACGATTAAGCTCCCCAATATCGCCGAGGCTCTTGGTCGCCATCCGAATGTATCCATCCGCATCATTATAACAAAATCGGCAGGGAGATTCCTCGCAGGCCAAAGTCCGGAGCAACCTGCTCTCGAAGCTCTACGCCAGATACCTGGGGTGGATGCAATATATCAGGACGAAGATGAATGGAAAACGCCCTGGACTCGAGGACGTCCGATCCTGCACATCGAGTTGAGGAAGTGGGCACACCTGCTTCTGGTTGCTCCTCTTTCAGCAAATACCATGGCCAAGATGACGATGGGGTTTTCGGATAATCTTCTCCTTTCCGTCATCAGAGCTTGGGACACAACCGGTTTGGTAGATATAGGATTGAAAGACAGGAAACCTTTGATTTTCGTTGCGCCTGCGATGAACACCGCTATGTGGAAACATCCAATCACGGAAAAGCAGCTCAAAATCCTGAGAGAAGAATGGGGGTGGAGCGATTCTAACGAAGACGGCTGGGTGATAGTCCTGCAACCAATGGAGAAAACTCTCGCCTGTGGAGATGTTGGAAATGGGGCCATGATGGATTGGAAGGATATAGTCACCGCTATCGAGGCGTATATAGGGTTCAAAGACATGGACACCAGTGATGCAAGCTAAATTCAGACGCTCGGTCAAACGTTGATTGGAAAATCTGAATTATGGCTCTGATGAAGAAGAGCTCGTCGTCTCTTCATCTTTATGGTACAGGCCAAAATATTGTGCCAAATATTCACAAAATACTCCCAATGTTATGCCGCCACCAGTGAACAAGCATCCGTTCTTGAACCACCACCAGCAATTTTTGACTTCCTTCAATCGCACCCTCCAGATCATGATGCCGAGCGAGAGAATCGCGCTGCCGCAGCTGCCGACGAAGAAGATAGGGCCTGCACCTGCTGCCACTCCTGCTGCAGCAAGCAATGACACTTGCACCACAGCGAGACCGGAGAGCACACTCTTCGTGTTGTGCTCATGACGCAGAGCAATTGATTTGATGCCCGCAGCTACATCGTCCTTTATATCCATGTGGGCATATATCATATCATACAGAACCGTCCATGCAGCGCAGCTCGAATAGAGAGCCGCAGCGGCCATTGACGCGGCCTGATTACTGAGAAGATCCACGCCTAATGCCGGGAATCCCATCATTGCACCCCATGAGAAGGTAAGCCCTAGAACAACTTGAGGGTAATGGGTGACACGCTTCGCCAGCGGGTAAGTCCCCACTAGGAGTAGGCTGGGAATTCCGTACCAAAGACACTGGCTAGGAAACTGCAGGAGGATACCGAGGCCTGCAAGCAGCTGGGTGCAAGTGAAAATCAACGCTTTTTGTGGAGAAATCGCGCCTCGGGCGATTGGTCTGAACTTTGTGCGCTCAACGTGAGGATCCAGGTTCCTATCCCATAAATCATTTATTGCACACCCAGCGCCTCTCATGATAAGGGCACCCGCGAAGAAAAGTCCAGCGGTCCCAAGGACTTCCAGAGGTGGGACGGTATGAGGTGCCATCGGCGCGGCAAGAAGGGTCGAGAATATACAAGGGAAGAAAAGATAATATGTTCCAGTTGGCTTGTCCAGACGTAACAACTGGGCGTAAGGTATCCAGGACTTGGGAAGTGAAGCAATCAGCCCGGTTGTTGGCGGCGTATACTGCGTCACGTTACTTGAGGTGGTTGTGCTCGCATGCTTTTGTAATATAGATGGTGAAGATGAGTAACGGAAGCTGGTCGCAAGAGGAAGGGCGGATGGACAAGACTTTCGAGCAAAGGCTAATTGGCGTATAACTGTACTTTGGTCTGCGGAAGAAGATGTGCGCATATTATGTCGCAATCTCGAGTGCCCCATGTGCAGAGAATTGGCGATCCTTCTACCTCCTAACCATCTTTGCCATTGTGTCCGATGAGGTGCTGTGAGTGACGGCAATGAGAGAGACATCCTGTACCGAGTCGTGAACATAGAACCAGCCGGATGAGGCAGTGAGAACGAGAGAACTAGATTGATATCCTGGTGTCACAACTGAAATTCTTCTCAGAGCATATCGGCGTTTGATCTATGGGATATGTGAGAAACCGCCTGTCCGCAGCTCCAATTTCAATCACGAAGAGCTGGTGATGTCTCGCCTATCACAGGGAGTGGCCCCTTACAAGCTCGAGATCGATGTGCTTGAGTTGATTGAATGAATGGAGGGCGAAAGTTAACTCAAACTCGATGCAGTTCGCAGGGCTATACAGCAGTATAAAAGGAATCCTCGTGCTCAACCATCGCTAGCTTTTTTGAGTTTAGACTGATCTATGCACGGTACTCTGCATGCCGCCTTACCGAGTAGTATGAATCCTCTTTGATACCCTTCAGTCACTCAGTCGAGGAGCTCATTCTGGCTGGTGTTGATTGTTCTTGGTTCTATTTCATTTCACTGTCCTCTTTCTTGACTACATATCCTTGCTTGCGCCTTGCAAGTGTTCATCCTCAGGCACATTGTTACAAGGTCTACATCTTATCTGTTTGAAAAACATCGCACATGCATAAGGGATTTACAGGCCCTTCTGGTGTGTATTTGAATGGCTGAACAAATCGAAATCTGTCGACTCATTCACTCATCCTGAGTCACCCTATTAACACAGTGAATGCACTGTGAATGTATCATAAGCTTCTATCACTCAACTTTCCTTCCTCAATCTCAACGACAGACAATGAACTTCTCTGTGTGACGATCCCAACGAATGCAGAATGGTCAACATTTTATTAGATTCACTCTATCTGATGGCTCAATTCTATCTCACATCTGTTTGGCCTTTTAGAACCTCTATGGTCGCAACTGTTCCTTGAACCAGTACCAGAATGCCTGCTCAACGACCCCGCGCCGCTTTTGAGCCCCTCTCGCCAGACCTAGATGTCGCGACGTTGGTGGACTCGAACCCAAATTTCGAATTCGCTCCGAGGATCCATTGCGATTCAATCGACGAGTTTGGTCTAGAGGTGTTTGAAAAGCTAGTCTTGCTTCATGTCGTTGATGGTGGGAAGCCCCTGGTTGTTGAGGGGTTTGATCAACGACTAGATCAGTCAATCTTCTCTGAGAAATGGCTACGGCAGATTTATTCTTCAAAGCGTGAGTGTTCTACTGTCCTACTAACCCTGCTCATATTTGACGTTCTTATCTGACCACGTCTACCTTGTCTTGACTTACAGAGGAACTTGCTCGAGACTTGACGAAGAAATCTGACTTTGCCCTTACCATCGGTCATTATCTGAAAAACATGCCACTTCTGACTGATCAATGGAATGCGAGTAATTACAAAGACCCCGATCGTCAGAGAATCTACCTCAAAGATATCGACTGTCCCGACTTGTGGCACGAGCAGTTGAAAGAGGTGATACCTCCTTCATTATTTTATCTGAACGAATCGACCCGCAATCGACCCAATGCAGATACAAGTTCTGATTCAAATCAGGACGGGAATGGTTTGACGACTTCTATGGCCAGAGCTGGGGATCTCATGAGTTGTCTCCCCAGCGAAATGCGGGCACAGAACTTGATGTGCTACATTGGTCACGAGGGGACCTACACGCCATCTCACCGAGAAATGTGCGGCAGTCTTGGTCATAATCTTATGGTGGAGGCATCGACTGGATCTATTGAATACGGCAAGCCAACTAAACCTGGCTCTTCAATATGGTTCATGACTGAGACCAAAGAACGTCACATTGTGTCCGAGTATTGGATGTCTACCTTGGGACATGATATTGAAATTGAGGATCATTTCGCTCAGCTCAATGCGTGGAAAGCCGCCCCATTCAAAACTTACATAGTCGAGCAGAAACCCGGTGATTTCATCCTCGTTCCTCCCCTTGCTCCTCATCAGGTTTGGAACAGAGGCACGAGGACGATGAAAGTGGCGTGGAATCGCACAACAGTGAAGACCCTGGAAATGGCGTTGAATGAGGCACTCCCTCGAGCTAGAATGGTCTGTCGTGATGAGCAATATAAAAACAAAGCCATTGTCTTCTACTCTCTCGAGGAGTACTCAAAACGTCTACACGAAGCTGAGGCGCGTCAGGTCAAAGATCCAGAGATCAAGCAAGACACAGAGATAAAGGAATTGCAAAAAGACTTTGAGCGTCTTTTTGCTCTTTACACGAATATCCTGTTGTCAGAAAGCTTCTCGGATAATTTGCAAGAGAATGTCGACTACCTTGAATTTGACAGCAGTGTTGTCTGTTCTTATTGTAGATGCAACATCTTTAACAGGTTCCTCACCTGTCCATGGTGTCTTGATGCCTCATGGTCAGGTATGAAACTGGGGCCTTACGATATCTGCATGGAGTGTTATGCCATGGGCAGAAGCTGTGCTTGCATTTCAAAATTTAAATGGGTTGAGCAGTTCCGCTGGGATCAACTCATTGGGAAGCATGAACACTGGAGGCAGCAGATAATGAGGTTCAACCAGTCCTCCAGCGGCCGCGTCGGCGCCTGGACTGTTTCAGAAGCGAGACAGCGACTAGGCAAGAAGACTCTCGCAGAGATTTGCCAAGAGCAATTGAGAAGACGTCCCTGGGTTGACATCACCAAACCGGTTGCTCGAGAGATTGACAATGAAAACGACTTGGACGTGGATGTGGACGATGCTGGTCGACCTAAAAAGCGAAGAAAGGTTCGCCGCTCTAAGAAACCCGAGAATCCACGTTGCCACGTGTGCAAGTACCCCGAATTGCCGTGGAAGCTTGCGTCTTGCTTCTTTTGCGATGCCCACTACTGTTATGGTAGTCTGTTCCGAGCGTTCAATCTACATCCGCAGAAAGTCATGGAGGAACCAAACTGGAAATGTCCGAAATGTCTAAGACTTTGCAACTGCGGAGCTTGTCGTCGAAACCCTACCATGAAACCTTACCAGCCGACCACTACATCGCTTGGTCATGACACGAAGAAGGTCGCAGATCCTCGTAGTGTGGAGAGCTTGGTTAACTTTGGCCACTCCAATATTCAGTGGCTCAAGAAGGCTGGCGATCATCACCCACACGAGAACCGACAACTCAAAAAACGCCAGGAGGAGGCCGAAAATGCGCAACAGAAAGAGGCTGTGGCAGTCCACGATCATTACATTGAATTCGAAGTCGAAGAAGACGTGGTGCCTGAGCCGCATGATTCGTACTTCAAAGGGCTGGACGACATTCCAGTGGACCCTGCTCTGAAACTCACTGCCCCTGGGATCGGTAACCACCTCGACGAACCGGATGCAGCCTACATGCCCCCAGGTACGAATGTTGATCTGAGTTTTGTTGCGAAGACGGTTTTGAGCCCGCTGTAGAAGACAGCTGATTCTAGGGACAGCTGATTTGAGAGGCATCGGAAGTGTTACATTGCGACGGAAATAGGTGCTGAGATGATGACCAGTTAGTTTGAGATCCGCTATTAGGCTTGCTTGACTTCACGGTTGCTTTACTTGAGGGAACAAGATCAGAGAAAGGACTCCATCATTTGCTTGGCCAAAGGAGGGCTTGGAAGTTACTATACCCAAATTCGAATAATTACATTGTATCAGTAAACTTCATTCTCCTCGCATGGAATTCTATGAACTAAGCCCCTTTGTATTCGTATCGAAGATCTTGAAGATGACCGACGTCAACAGAGAGCATAACTTTTCTCGCAGCCAAGATAGCCACAAACATTGCTGCATGACATATATAAGCCAGGACATCATTTCAAAGTTTAGGGCAAGTGGAACGTAGGCGAAACAACTTACCTCCTGGGACGAGATACAGGGCAGGTCGAACATTCGACGCATTCACGAAGAAGTACGACAGCGCCAGTAATGTGCAGACAGCCCCGTTCGCGGGGATGATATATTCTTTGATGACATGGGATACCTCGCTAGTCGTGTCTAGCACGGGTCTTTTGCCTTTACGATCTGGCTTTAGAGGCAAGTGCCTCATGATGTACGCGGTGATGACAAGTGATACTATGCTGAGGAAGCAAAGAAGCCATTCAAAGACAGTGATTGATCCCGGCATCGACAAAGATGGGACGAAAACCGCTGCCAATACGAGTGGGATTATTGAAAAGACTAGCTGTGGGTTCGTGTACTTTTTAGTTATCGCATCCCCTTCATCGCACAACAAACAAGGAGATAATTGATGAGAATGTATACATACACCATACTCGGCATTCCGCTTCTCGTTTTCCTGCTGCAACTGCCTTATAATCTGTTCCTGTTCTGGTAAAACACCGTCAGTGCGATAAAGATCGATCAGGTATAGCTGGCGATCAGGCAGACCTTCTTCGTCAAGCTCCTCGCGGCCATTTCCATCGTCCGAGTCCTCCGGATAATGGAAGGCTTTCCTAAGCCTTACTATAGCCATGGTATGTATGGTCTGTAAGCGGAGCTTTCTAACCGAAGTGGCAACAACAGATCACAAATCTAGAAAAGAAAGGAAGACTATTCAGGATTGCAGCAGAAGTCAGCGAGGGCTGAGTTGGGAGCTATCGCTGTCGTTTTGAGTATGTAGTTTGCCTTGTTTGGCAATCTCGGTTTCCCGCTCGCAGAGCCAGAAAAAGAACATCCTCCAGAGACTTTCCAAAGAAGACCAAGATTGCACCTGCGAGATAAAGTACACATCCCTTTCTCCTCCTTGGACTATTAGATCAATATGCCTCTACGCCTCCTGCAGAGACGCGCCTGCGCTCGCACACTGCCCAATTCCATCCGACGAGTTCAACAGCTACAACCTCCACGTCGTACGATGATCCCCGCGCCGGGTCCCAATACAGGTCCTCTGCTCGAGCGACGAGCAGACCGCGAACTCCCCTCCGTGAAATCCAACCACCGGTGGTTGAAGACGTTCCCCATATTCGCAGTTGTCGTCGGGGCCGCAATGCTTGGCATCTTCAACTACCAGAAATCCTCGTCCAGCGTCGTCAGCAGTACCCTGTACGCTCTACGGACGTCCCCTCGCGCGCGCGAGATTCTTGGGGACGAGATATACTTCGCCCACAAGGTGCCGTGGATCAGCGGGGAAATGAATCAATTGCATGGACGGATCGATATCTCGTTTTGGGTCAAGGGGACAAAGGGACGGGGAAAGATGAGGTTTCGCAGTGTACGACCGAATCGGATGAGCTTTGTATGTCCACCTTCGTTGTCTACAGTTTGATATAGACCCACTTATCTTTGTCGTGTGATTCCTCTGACCGCTGGATCGACGCTGACATGATGCGTTTAGTTCCGGACCGAGGAATGGAGTCTGGAGACCGAGGACGGGAAGGTGGTGCAGCTGCTGGATGAAGCCGATGACGATCCGTTTCGCCAAGGGGATTGAGAGTTCTGTACGAGCTTACACGGACGTGGGGGGAGAGAAGTGATATTGTACAGATAGACATGTGATACTGATGCATTGAAATCGGCGTTCAGGGTTTGAAGCAGTTGGAATTTGGATTTCCTCTTCAAAGGATGAAGACGGCTGGAGTTGAACGGCCAAGTGCGCGAGAAGAAAAAAAAAGGATATCATTGATGTATCATATACAGACGCCGCTCTTGTAAACAATATAGTATAATAGTACACTTCATTGACACTGTCCCGATCATCGCAGTTATGCACTTGATCCATTTGAGAGAGCAATCTCTGGCCAGGGCTTCTTGATAGCGTCCTGTATCCTAACGACGCATCCCTTAGGTCCACTAACAGCGCCTGTAGAGAGAGGGAAAAGATCAGCCAACTGGTATTCAAGCGAAAAGAAAATACGATATACGACAGGGGGCAATCATACCATTTACCACAACAATACCGTTCTCCGGATCAACCTTCAGAACCTTCAAGTTTTGAACGGTATTCTGTTCATTTCCCATATTCCCGGCCATCTTCTTTCCAGGATACACTCTGGAACCACCACCCTGACTTGGACCCGCTGAACCGAGCGAACGATGCGTCAAACTGACACCGTGACTGCGATCTTGACCGTGGAAACCATGTCTTTTGATCACACCGGCGAACCCTTTTCCCTTGGAGTTCGATCGCGCGTCCACGTACTGTCCTTCTTGGAACCAGTCCGCTTTGATCATCTGGCCGATGGGTAATAGACCATTTTCATCCTTTACCCGGAACTCATAAACGTGTCTTTTCGGCGAGACCCCGTTGGCAGAAAAGTGGCCCAGGAGCGACTTGGTCATGTTGCTCGGATGTCGCCAGCCAGCACCAACCTGCACTGCGTAGTAACCGTGCTTCTCTCGGGTCTTGTGAGATACAACTTCGACCCGGTCGAGCTGGAGCACGGTACAGGCGAGACGTTTCCCTGTTTCCGTATCGTAGATTGCTGTCATACCCTTCTTTATAGCGACTGCTCCGGTCCGGAGAGGCAGGGTATTTGCCTTGCGCTCGAGAGCCGCGGTGGAAGTCGATTTAAGAACGGGGAGATCGGGACCAAGATTGAACCGGCTCGGCTGGGGAGGATTCAGCGATCGGATACCGAATGTTCGTATCGAGGCATTACTGGTGGTTATCAATTGAGGTGTTGAGGAAAAGGGTAATGGAAGCTGTAAAAGCTTCCCTGACAGACGCGGCGACATGACGGGCGGACAGTCGTCGCTGAATGTCTTCGACGTTCATCAAGGAGTTTTTTGAGATTTTTGCGGAGAATCGAATACGGTTCGGGAGGCTGCAAAGGCGGTGACGCTGTTAGTCAGCGACTGGCTTGATTAAGATGCACATGCACCACACGACTTGACTTTCCACCAGATCTGTAAAACGTCGACAACGGACAATCGTTCAGAATAAATCCGATGCCATCGGATTATTGTTACTGTATTACATGGTCATGGGTTCTGAGGTCTGAATTCTGAAGAGACAGCAACCGATTTAACTGGTGCTGTACTTGTTGAACTTCTCTTCAACCATCTATTGTCCTTTAAAGAGCCCAGTCATAATCTGAGACCCATGGTAATTGAAGCTGACAGCCTTTTAGCCACAGGAAGAGTATTTCAGAGAATCTAACTCTCTTGTATACTCTGTACATGCGTAGAAAATGTTGACATCAAAGCAGAACACCCTCCAGTAATAATGAATCTACAACTGTTCTAAGTCCGATGCAGCCTGCCGGATCGGCGTTTACTGACCGGACGTCATATTGAGAAAATCCGAAAAAAGCAGCTTCTTTTCTACCTGTGCGTCCCGGAGAACTCCTTGGAATGAGATTTTCAATTGCGATCTCATTGTTTTGTCCGTCGCATCTCTTTCTTCACTGTCCTTTAACATATATTGTAACCAATCTTTTGCGTCTCGTCTACTTCCATTTCGTCCGCTAGCTTCTTGGGCCCCTATACAAACTCGGCCCGAGAGGAAAGAGAAAGAGTGTACAGTCAACGACACCGAACAATAACAACAATCGGAATACACCATAATATACCATGCCTCCTCGAGCGACATTGATCTCGCGCTGGATTTCCCAGTCGCCGACAGAGCTTGTCCAGTTTTTATCGTCATCGAACAATAATCAATCTACATTCCTCTCCATTCAGCGAGCTATGGCAACATCCCCGCGCCTTGTACCACGCCGACAACCTCTCAACCTGAACACCTGGAACCGCCGCTCCTTCTCGTCGAGCAGAACAATATCTCAACCTCGCACCAGACCTCACAGCCGGCAAACCCCGACGAGCAAACATCTACTGCCCAAGGCCAATCTCACGCGGCGAAATGCATTCCGGCGCTTCAATTCCTCCAAGGTACCACAATCCTCCGAACCTACCTCGCTGTCGTTCTCCCAGCACATGCGCAAGCTCTCCCGCGAATATGGCTGGTCAGCACTAGGCGTCTATCTGCTTTTATCAGCATTGGACTTCCCCTTCTGCTTCATGGCCGTACGACTTCTCGGCGTGGATCGGATCGGCCACTACGAGCATGTGATTGTGGAATCGGTGAAGGGGGCGATCAGCTCTGTGTGGCCGTTGACGGAAACTGCGGACACGAAAACGGACGGTGGTGATGGGAGTACTGCTGCTGCTGCTGCTGTGAAGAGCGGGTCGAGCAAATCCGAAGGGAAGCATTCCGGGGAAGAAGCAAGTACGTACACCGTGAGAAATAGATCTCCATCACATTGGAATCTAGGTATGAGAGCATTTGCTGACTCGGTTTTGTTTGGTCCAGGCATCTGGACACAGCTTGCTCTCGCGTATGCCGTCCACAAAAGTCTCATCTTCTTCCGTGTGCCATTGACAGCGGCCGTCACTCCCAAAGTTGTCAGGACGCTTCGGCGCTGGGGATGGGACATTGGGAAACGCAAGCCAAAGAGCAGCTGAATTTGACCTGCCTCAGTGCTTGCAGCTGAGGAGTTGCCGTTAGACTCCACTCATGTAGTAGTGTAAAGATTACCCACGAGTTTATTTTTCTGATTGTTTTACAGCATAGCGATGTCTTAACTATAGATATAATTTTTTTGCCTTTGTACATTAGAATATCTCAGATTCGATGCCTAGTGCGTACAGATATGGTCCAGTCTTTCTCGTCGCATTGACCATGGGGTATTCCTGAGTCATGGAGTTTCAGTGAAGTATGCAGATATCTGGCCAACCAGAACACCAACACAACAGCCCCTTTTTCCCCTGGAAGAAGAAAAGTCAAAAGAAATTTTGAAAAGTGACACAAAGAATGGATTGATCAGAAGACGAAGCGAAGAAAGCCAGGAGGAGGCAAAGAGATGGGATGATCCCAGATAGTCCCACATGGAGGAAGTGTAGATCATTCAATTTCGAACGGGATACACACACAAGGTTTCCATGGCCAGAAAAAAGACGATTCAGCAAGACCAACCCCAAGAATGGTGGAGCTACGGACACTCATTATCTCCATTGCAGGTGACAGCATCAAAATGGCATACGGGAATTCCATGAAGAAAGGAAAGAAACAAAATCTTTACATATCAATCGTATCATTGAACCGCAAAACGCCATTCGCTTTCATCACGCCGTTGACGCCTTCGGGCATACGGTAGGCCCATTCAGCATTCGCGGCCACCAAGGCATCGTTTCCGAGAGTTTGTCCGGCTTCGTCGGAGGTGTCAGCCACGAGAACAAGGCCAAGTTCTTTGATTGTTTCCACAAGCGCAGGCACAACATTCTGAAATAACACACGTTAGCAGGGATCATGACCCAAGAAGGTCGCCGGATTGATTGGCTGCTTGTAAGACAGTGCCATGCATGATCGGTCGGGATACAACACAAGAGAAAATAAGAAAGAAGACGTACCAAAAGACTTGAGCGACATATTAATCCCATGAAGTTGTTGCTCTGCGCAATGCGCGCCGAATCCTTAATAGACATCGATTCCCGACCACTGCTATCGACATGGGGCAACGAGCCGACATCAGACGTCAAGTCTCGAATCTGACCGAGGTCATTGCAGAGAAGTACAGGGTCTTGCAGCCATGAGTCAGTATACTCGAAGAATCTCCCAGAAAGGCCGGGTGAAACTTACAGTTGGGTTGCTTCCAATTCAAAGCGGTGCAGATACTCGGGTTGTACGACGTGAAGACGATCGATCGCATAAAGTCCGGATTCTTCTCTCGTGAAACACGTGCGTGATCAAAGACCTCGGTAAGAATAGCATCAGCAAAAGTGTTGACGTCGGCCAGCGACGCCATGTCCAGCGTTTGTTCCTGCTCAGCCGACGGATACAAGACGGAGAGATTAACATTGACGCCGATGTGGAGATACCGAAGCACTTCTCTCAGGGTGAGGAACGACTCGGCCAGGAGACGGTGGATTTTGGCCATATCGACAACGTCTTGGGCCTGCAGGAATTGCACAATCTCCGATTGCTTTACGCCTCTCTGAGACCCAATAGTCTGGAATTGTTCGTGTGTCAGACGACAGATGGGTATGTCAATGCCGTAATGGTCGATCGTGAACTGCGGATAGAGCACAGGGACTTTATCCTTTGTCAGCTGCACGAAGAGTTGGACGTAGTCGCCCGACAGACTAGACCCTGTGACAAGACCATTGTGCTCAGAGTCGAGGGCGCTGGTGGCCTTCCAGTACGTCGCGAAATGTGTGATCTCCAGAGGGTCGCCATGATAAGGCTTGATAACTTGGTAATTGAAACGGAGCTGACCGATTGATCGCAATCTAGGGTCGAACAGCGGCAAGGAGCAGGATCCTGTACTGGAATCCTCCGCCCTGAACACCGAGGGAAGAGCGACACTCTTTGCGATGACTTTCGAACCAAATGTTGGGAAAATCTCGAAATCGACGGCAAATGTGTTCAAATTATCAATGTGAAAGGACACCATTCTCGAGTCGTCTTGAATAGGAAGCATAATGTTGCGCGGAATCAAATCAGAAAGCTTCGACGAGATGGTCAAGCGGGCGGCAGGATAACGGCCCGCCTGGTCGAATACGATTGAGCCAGGATTGCCTTGATCAAACAGTATCTGCACAAACACCTTTTTATCCAGAAAATTGTGACCGTAACGCCTCAGAGGAATGATTGGTGGTGGCAGAGAGAGATCCGGAATGCCGTCGGCGGTCTCCATGTCCGTAGACATGACGGTTTCCGTTGCGAACTGGTCCGCGGCCGAGCTGGGCTCCTGTATCCTCAAGCCATTGAGTACATCGAGAGGCCTGTGCGAGACGTTTGTGGCAGCACGGTTGGACCATAGAAGAAGCATACACTCAAGGTGCCCTTCCCACGCGGCATAGTACATTGCCGATAGACCTTTCTCGTCGACGGCGTCAGCATCAACCCCGCACTCGAGAAGAGTCCGCAAACAATTGACACAGCCTTCACTTGCCGCATGGAAGAGCGGAGTCCATTGGTAAAGTTTGTCTTTCTGATTCAGATCAGCCCCATGTTCTTTAAGAAGCAACAACAACTCAGGAGACTGAGAAGACCGCGCGACCATGTGCTGGGGATATAACCCCTCCGCATCGGGAAGCAATTGGGCATTTCGTTCGAGAAGCATCTTCACTATCGGGAGCGAGCCATGCTGACATGCCAGATTGAGTGGAATGTGGTCCGAATCTGAAGCTGGATCGATGCGCGCATTGCTCTGTAGAAGCTGCTCGGCACATGCCAGCTGGTTTTTCACAATGCTGTGTATCAATGGCGTGAAGTTGTCGTGATCCATTACATCAACAGTTTGGGGACCGGCCGTTAGAAGCTCGCGCACCATCTCGACGCGGCCGTGCATACAGGCATAATGGAGTGGGATCCTGCCGTAAACGTCGGATCTTGAAATGTCGACCCCTGCCGCGAGACCAGCCTTGAAGACGAATTCCCTTCCTGATATAGCCGCTTCATGCAGACAATTCCTCCCGTTGATGTCATCTTCCGCATGAATGTCAACTAGCCCACTTTCCAGAAGAAGGCCCAAAACATCGTCTGAAACATCATTGATAGCGGTGAGAAAGGTACGCGTTGCGCGATCTTGGGCATCGGGGGACGATTGGAGTTTCGCGATCCATTCACGCAGGACCTGGAGATTCCCCGCAGTTGCTGATTGCAATATTTGTAAATCGAGCTCGTCCTCGTCCGTGCCAAACGCCTGCGCAGTTCCCGTCCGGTCCGCTGGGCGAGTTGTGTCAAACTGTATGTTTTCGCCTTCTGCCCACGCCTCAAGCTCCAAGCGAGCTGTGGTAGCCCGATCTGATAGATCTCGTAGAACTTCTCTGTTGAAACATGGTTGTACTTCGACAGCCCGATGGAGGTAGAGCTCCTTCATGCGGGACTGAGCAACACCGTTAGCAAAGTTTCAGTGCGACCGGGGATCATTTGTTACAAGATTGTGGTTCGGACCTTTGAAGTTTTGTCCCACTAACTTGATCGTCAGCTATCCCAGTCCTAGCAATCCGAAGAACCCACCATTTCGACGAACCTTTTTGAGTATTTTTGACACAGCAGTCTCATTGATCTCGACGAATTGCTTTTTGCCGATGAGAATCAGTATGATTGCGGTCCTCTAGACAAGCGAACTTACTTGAAGCTTGTTCAGGTCGCCATCAAATTGTTGAAACCCCTCTAATAATGTTACAAAGTTCGCTGGCGCCTTTGAATTTGTGACTGCTCGAGACTGGATCACTCTTTTCTTGTCGACCAGCGTTTTCAGTCGCAGGGAGAACTAGAGTCATATAATCAGATGGTTGAATTCTCGAATGGTCAGGCTGCAAAACGAACTTCTGCTTCTTTCTGTAGATAAAAGGCGTTCACTTTCTCTATCTCGCGCTCCTATAGGACACATCATGAGCTTCAATTTTAATCTATTCCGGTGGAAGAGCGCGACGTACCAATCGAAAGAAGAACACCTCCTTGTTGGCCCGGAGGGCAGCTTGCGGATCGAGCTCAACTTGAGGCACATCGGCGGTCGTCTGCGCTGGGATTGTCGGTGTTGCGCTCAGTTGCTTGATGAGCTGTTATGGGATCGTTAATGGATTGAGCGAGCCTTGGCTTGCATGCGCAGGCCATTGTCTAGATTGAGCTGAGCTAACCTTCTTCAAAGCCTTGTAGTTCACGAAACTCGCCGCATATTCGGGAAGATCAAGCTGTCTCCGCTGGATCTGTTTGCCGAACTTCCTGCAAACCCGCGCATCAGCATCGAGATCGAAGCAAAGCAGTGAACGGAACGCGAGCGAGTTGGGTATCCTCCGAGGAGAGTCACCTGCAACGACTCCTCTTAGGAGTTTCTTTCCCGCAGTATCTGCTTCTGTTCGAAAAGAAAGAGGCCCGGAGCAGACAGAGTACACTTACATCTTCACAAGCTCTCAGCGAGAGCCCACTGGCTCCAACCTCTCGAGGCAATAGCTTCTTGCGCCCAGTAACGCCGCGACTGAGGATACCGACAGTTGGGCGTTACAAGACAATGACACCGGGAGATGGCAATCGTAAGAGAGAAACCCGCATCCAGAAAGGAGATGCGGCCAGGAGCTCAGAGAGAAAAAGAAGACAGATCTGCCCCTCCAGGAATGAATGATAAGCGGGGCGGGATGAGAAGGACACGAGTATGCGCCAGGTGGGGCAGGCTTCGATGGTGGTACACAGAGAGAAGGTTCGCAGGTAGGCAGATACCAGTTTGAATATCAAGTCGGACGCTGGGGACCCAAGGGACACACCAGTCAACGGCTGTCGGAGATGCAACGCAAGATTGAATTACCTAACTGAGATCCGGGGATGACTCGTTCTTTTCTTTGGCTGCCGTTTAAAGGGGGGGAATATGAATCCAAAGGAGTGAACACGACCGATTCGGTTTCCAACAGCTTCCCGAGCAAGAGGCACGTCGTCAACGCTGCGCAGTTGGCAGTAAGGACTGGTCGAGACTGTTAGTACACTTACAGAAGGTACAGTAAGTACAGTATTAGGTGGTGCGGGGCCTTACTATAGTATCGACCCCGGGAGCTTCCACCGCCTTGTCAGTTCCCGTTGGATAATAAATTTCAGAGAGGATAATTGACCAAAGGGCAAATCTTGGAACCTTGGGAAGCCCTCTGCGATAGGAGCTTTTTTCTTACTCGAGGGCGGTGGACAGAGCTACATCCATCCTAACGTCGGCCCGTGTCGTTGCACCGCACCAATTATTGCTGCTTCCGGGACCACGTTCCTACCTACCACTAAAGCTATGCGAAAAAAAAGTACTCCGTAATTGGAAACATTTCAGCAGTACCACATCACATGATATTTACATACCTTCCTGACTAGGTCATTATCTGTTACAAGCTTATTATTAATTACTAGCTATGAGATCTTAGATGATAATAACATCGTGTAGACGATCAGTTGAAACTGAGGCCTCATCAGTACATGATGTCATTAGCCATCTATGGACCTGGAAGCCTTCGGAAGATCTTCGGTGCATCCACCTCATGGATGTAGGAATCACGTGTTTTGAGATGCTTTGCAAATTGCAACACTGCACCAAGACAAGAAAAAATCTATGAATGGGGATATCCATGGATCCTTCCACCTAGGTAATTATTCAACACTGTCAACTCATCAATGGTCAATCGAGATAAGCATCTTCAACTAATCTTTCTACGATGTTGCATTGCTTCTAATGAAATAGAGGTAATGATGACACTGCAAGTCATGCAGACTATTGCCTAGGAACGGACGAACTCCACAAGTCTGAGTCAAACAGCGTGAGAACAAAAAGAATACATATATGTCCTATACAATCGATACTCGAGACACAGAAGGGATACTTCAAACAAGAATGACAGACAAAACGGCTAATAGACGCAGGAGAAATGACATGAACCATGGTGCTGGTATCGAGGATTATATGAGTCAAAATGAGCCCCAAAATCCGCATTAAAGAGCATGTACGAGGCAAGAGTCACATCTGTGAAGCGAATATGTCAAGGAGAACAAGAGACTATGCATGAATCTGAACGAAAGGTTCAGGCAAAACGAACGACCCATCGAGGAAGCCAGCAGAAGACTGTAATGGGTCTTGTAGCCAACTCTCGCAGGGGCAGCGCGGCAACCGACATTTGCAGATGGATTCCACCAGATCATGCATGCAATCAAATGATTGAGTGCGACATGGCAATCCAAAGAACTTGCTCATAGTAAAAGGAGAGACTTTTTTTTGCTCTGAAAGCGATCCGTGCAGCCTGGCTCGTCTTCGAGGGAAAAATCACTTGACTATACAAATGCCTTCCGCTCAGAAATTCTGCGCAATACCGGCATTTCCTTGTTTCGGGAACACGGCAGGGTTCTCGATTCGCGTGTTACGTCGCGCTTGCACGTCACGGATGACAGGTTGGCCGCCGCCATACGGACCTTCTCCGTATGATCCATACGGTTGTTGAACATCGTTGTAGTAAGGGTTTTCATCGTAATAGTTAGCGGCAGGGTGACCGCCCGACATATGACTATCATCAGAAGCCTCGGAAAGATTGCCAGCCGAATACGCCGAGGACGCGTTGGATGGACCACGACGGATATCTGTGTTGCGGTTATTGGAAGCTGCGGGTGCCGCGCCTAGAACGCCAACTGCTTCAGTTTCTTCAGAAAGCGGTCTTGCCTGTCCGTCAGGAGGATACTGAATGGTGCCATCGCTTGGAGACGCAGCATGGTGGTAACCCTGAGCGCTTCCAGTCTCAGATATTGCCATTCCAATGCCCGGTGCGCTAGACAGATTGGTAGATGCCTTGCGGCCAGCAGAAGTCGTACCCCATCCACGGTACCCCGAATTGTCATCCTTCGGCTCGTAGCTCCCGCCATAAGCACCCACCAAGCCGACAGCAGGGAGTGTAGGATCATTGTTGGGGTTGAATCCGTACTCCTCCACTTCCTTTCTGCGTTCTTCTTCTGCCAACTTCTTGGCTTTCCTCTTCCTCCAAAGCCAAAGCGCGAGCAGGACAAGCAATGCAACACCGACGACGGGCACGACTACGGCGACTGCAATTTTACCGCCGGCTGATAGCCCCCCGGAGCCATTATTGGTGGTATCAGTCGGCGTTGCTGCGGCCGACCCACTTGTGGTTGTTGCTGCGCCTAGCAAGGCGCTAGTGCTAGACGAGGTTTCTACAGGCGCTGTGGATGTGATAACAATGGTCGTAGCAGCTCCAGTAGTATCAGTAGGAGTTTGTGTGAAGATACTCGTGACAACTTGCGGGTGTGTCGTCGTAGGTTCCGTGGTGGTCGTTGAAGTCACCTGCGTAGTCGTAGATGAGCTACTCGTGCTTGTGGTGGTCGGTGGTGTGAAGAGAGTAGATGTCGAACTTGTCGATGTCGTCTTGGGGACAGATTCAGTCGCGCTTGATGACGACGTCGACGTCGCCGACGGCACCGGTGCTGTTTCAAACTTAGCATGCTCGATACACCAAAATCCGGGAAGTATCGCGATCTACACGCCATTGCCAAAGAAGCGAGTCATACCGGTAGAGTTTATTGACGCCGACATTTCCATGCCGAAACAATCAAAATCTTCGGAATATTAAAGTCGTAAAGCCTATTGTATCAATTCTCCTGACTGTTTCCTTCACAATTGCTGCATGAACTTGCCCACAGCCGGAACGTTAGCGAGGAGAGAGTTCGCCAATGCGGAAATCCAAAGAATTATTCGTAGAAATTGGCCAATCGTGTACTCAAAAGAGCATACCTCTTAGAGCGAGATTCGACCGACTGAGTGAAACCGTTATGCAACGAAAATATCAACTTGAGCGATGTGCTTAAAACGAAAAGCGCAGGCGGCTCTAACCGAGTCTTGGGAGTCGCGCAAAGATCAACTTGTCGATTAGGTTTTGGCGACGCGTAAATGCGATGTACCTGTATGAACTTCCTGTTCGTGCAATTCTGCAAGTTCAATCGCAGAGAATCGCGAGCAAGAACTCGACTTGAACAGATCGTCACACTGGGATGAGGTTGCGCGTTGAGATGGAATGTGGTTGATGTCTGACCGTCAGGGGGAGGGCCGACGAGGCGGGTCAAAACATCCAGAGGTGCAGAGAACAGACCGAACAAAGAGGATTTCTGCCCTCAAAGAAGTTGACGTCTCAACCTCACCTCGTTCAGATCAGTCGAGAGCCATGAGATGGCAAAGCGGAGGGACAAAGAGAAGTGGAGATTGGAATTAGAATGAGGATGCGATGGAGTAGTAATAGTACTGTAAGAATAATGGACACTTGGGGGGGCTGTGGGATTGAGCCACTCTCACCAATTCGTATTGGGCTGAGAGCTGAGGAGACCACTTGCGGAGCTGCACCAACTGCAACCTTAGCCTCTCACTTGCAGTACTGGACTCCATGCATACGGTACCATTATTTTTACAGTCAACTGCCTCTACGGAAGCAGTCAATGGCAAACAATCCCACTTCTCTCCCTCAATCTTGGTTCAGGCATTGCCGCTTTCGGATGTGTATCTAAGGGTATCTTCGAACTCTCCATGTAATCACTTGTTAGTGCTCCGATCCGTGGTAACGAAGTCTTGGTCGCTTCCCTGCCAAAGACTGGCCACGGTTGCACATAAAACTCATCCAATCTCGAGGAGCATCTCGTTTCTATTTTTTCTATTTTCCCATAAGTTACCATTTCTATTCTTATTTGCTTTGTCTCCTTTTTCCATTGTCTCCATTTGTCCTTGAAGACCAATTCTTTCTTTCCAACTCAATGATGAGATGGGAGAAACGCGCAGGTTTGAAACCAAATAATGCATGGGAAGGCACTTCCCTACCGAGGCGTGGCAATTGTCACCTGAATTTCTTTCTGAGTCGCACTAGTAATGAAACGGTTCCTAGCCTAAAAACAGTAACTACTGTAGCAACAGGCCAAGAGATCTAGAATTCCAAGGTTCACGATCTTTTAACCGATGACTTGGAGATCTCGTAACACACAACAGGAAATTAGAATCTTGATCTTGCTATACTGTATGCTTCATGAAGTTGTCGATCAACAGCTCATTCAATAGTGGCTTGGTCATCGAAAATCTAGAGTTATGCGTAGTGCCAGTCAGACACGCGAAAGCGAAGCTGTCCAGTAGGTTAGGTAGGTATCTGTGGTACTTGAACCAATTCCGCGATGCACATCTCCAGGACACGTGAACTTGATGCAGGCGTAGGATCTTCTGAAAAACGAAATCATCCTGACAATAAGGCTGTGGTCCTATATAGTGGTAGAAGTCGTCTATGTAAAGGGTGATCCTGCGCAGTCCAGCTATTAATTAAATTGCCAAATCTTGATACATAGTTAGTGATAATGCCCGTCACCAAACTCCTTCATGCACTATCCTTTTGTAATGGTTGATAGCAGCAGCTCAAGACATCAATATCAAGAACAACGATTTGTTTATACACAAGAAACTCTAAGAGGACCATTATCAACCAAAAGGCCGTGTCAAGATGGCTGCCCTGGCCATCTGATACACCAAGAGTAACTCCGTCACAGGAGGCAATATTTGCAGGTAGAAACATGGCCATTCAAGGCGCTGAAGAAATGGTACAAACAATAAATGTGACCCAGCCACCGTCTATTACGCCATTGTTGTCAGAGAAATTTGACCCTTTACCCACAGGGACGGGTTGCCAAGCGAAAACCGGATAAATAAGCGACAGATCGTGAGCAGGTATTAAAGCCCCAAGAAACGCCATGAAGTCGAAGAGCGAACGTAGGATTGAACAAGAAGTGAATATTTCATGTTCAATGTTGCCGCATATCCCAGGTAGGACGAAGGTTAGATAGAATGTCGTCCTTGGTACCCACGGTATCCGGAGGAAGGCGGCTGACACGATACGCGCCAGCGCGGATGTTGTGTAAATGGGTCGCCGAAATACCTGTTCTGTTACTGCGGATACTACCAGCATCGCTCGCAGTGTCATTGTTCTTGAACCTCGGGGGCGGGGCGAAGTCTAAACTAGTGAAGGTCCCTGATTTTCGCAATGCATGTCTAGAAATATGGTTAGTCCATGGTCGAGATATCATTACGGACAGAACTTACGGGCTCGGTATAACCGAAAGCTCATCAAAGGCTGAGACAAGCGGACTGGCAGCCGGAGCAACAGGAGTGAACGGCCGCAATCCACCTCTAGGTGTCTCAGGTCTGCCCTCCCTCCGATCTTTAAAGGTCTTTCCTGGCGCATAGTCTGTCGCAGTCATAATGGAGTCCTCCTTCAGCATATGAGGTGTAGGCAGTACTTGAAGCGGTGCCGGAGGCGGAGCAGGCTTGCGAGGGCCACGTGCACCCGGAAGTCGTCCTGAAGCAGAGGAGAAAGCACGCGGACCGGGCGAAATGAAGCCACCACCAGCTGAATTCGTAGCCATATGTCGCGCTCCCCCTTGGAATCGCGGAGGTGCGCGCGGGGGCGGAGTCATAGCACGACGATTGACCGGCTCAGCAAATGGTGGATCGATGCCGCCATAGTACTCTCCTGCGGCAGGATCGAAGAATTCGCTATCACCATAGAACTCCGGTCCATAATCCTCGTAGTATCCCTGGGTCGTCGGCTTGCTTTCGTCGAAATATTCTTTGTAAAAGGACCGAATCCGATTTGCGCGTTGCTCGGGATTATCCGACGGATCCTCTGGTGGAAGGGGACGAAGGCCGAGAGTCAACCGACGGGTATCCAAGCCACGATTTGGATCATGAGCCGGTTCTGGGGGCGGTTGAGGAGGAAGAGAAGTTTCGTCGTGCTTGGGACCGTCCTCAACAGCAGACACGTTAACTGCAGGAATAGTAGGATCGGACTTCCGATTGTCCCCATAATCGCTTGGCCCATCACTGTAAGCAATCGAAATTCGAGGAGGTTCCATGGACGTTGATGAGCTTTGCGCGGCACCGGTGTTTGACTGTGTCTGCAAAGTGACATGATGAGGTTCAGGACTTTGTAGCGGAAATTTGACCGACTCCAAATCTGATTTCTGCGCGTTTAAATTGTGGCTGTGGTTGGCGACCGGGGAATCCACGGCGTGCTCTGGATACTGCCTGCCACGGGTTGAAGAAGCTGGATCACTGCTGCCGTTGGCGTGATGATTGGAAGTATCTCCGAGAGATCCTGGCGCCAGGCCACCGGGGCTAGGTTTCCTTGGCAAGTTCATCTCTAATCCATGTTCTTGATCAGGACTCACAGGGCTCTGGACCCTGCTGTCGCCAGGCTGAGACTTGTAGAGCGGCGGAGATGATCGGGACATTCTCTGAGCATTTCGCAAGAGGCTATGAGTTGGCTCATCGCCGCCCCCGAGACGGGCTGATCCTGTGAAACTCGATGCGTCGTCCTGAGGACCGCGAGAATGAGATCTGAGGGAGGCATTGTCGCTTTGCAAGAATGCGGCGGCGTGCCGATATTTATCATCGTCTCCGACAATTGACCTGGAAAGAGAATGTAAAGATTCTCGAGAGTTGTGAACCTCAGGCGGAAGGAGATATGGATGTCCCAGATCCAAGGACACTCCCTTCCCCTTGCCACCCGTTCTCCGGGCTTTTTCAGTCTCTGCCATCGGTTTAGATCCAGGCGTAGACTCCACCATATCCATGCCGAAATCGAGCGATTTGTGTTTGTCATTAGCATCTTCGTTGCGAAGTTTCTTCACGTGTCTTCGATGTAGAATTAACAGAACGGCCAGTGCACACACAATGGGAATTCTAAACGTTGATCAGTGGCCAAGAAAGACATTGCATAAATCAGATGCTTTGTATGGAACGTACACTGCTCCCAATATCACAGGAAGAGTGGTGGTGCTGGTCGAACTCGTATATTTCTCGCATCGACCGCTATTATCATTAGGTCCGCAGGACTGAACTGGAGTGGTTGTTGCAGTATCTCTCTTTACTGGGGTCGGGCCTCCAGGTAAAACCAAGTAGGGCAATCGATCCTGTGGGACAATCTCTGCCCGACGTGGATATCTCGATGCCATATGTAAGCCATGATTGGTCCGAAGCTGAGGACGCATCTCGTATCACTCGATGTAATGATTGTCAAGCCGTAGAGACTTGAGACAGCCACAGCCTAGTAGGAAACTGTCCGGATCGAGTGTAACTCTCAGGGACTACTGGGAATCGAACGACGAAGTGATGAAGAACGTACTGGCTCCAGGGAGTGTGCTGTTTTGCTTCGATCATCGAGCATCAACTTTTGGATTGAATTGTGAATGGACTGGTGCGACAACTTGGAGCAACGCAATGGGAAAAGAGTGACCGAGGGAACGAAATCAAGGAGTGAATGGGACAACAGGTCCCCAGAAAAGAACGGTAGCCAAAGGCTAGAGAAGAAGGGAACGAGTGAATAAAGGAATGGCCGAGCGGCACTCCGTGGATTGATGAAAAAGAGAACAAAAGCAAAGAGAGAGGAAGAGTGGAAAGAAGAGAGAGAAGAGGGAGAGAAGACGATCGGTGTGGGCGGAGTGTGGTCTACATGGCTCCCGTTCCTCCTTAGTCTGTCAAACGGGGCCACAGCGCAATAATTAACCAGACGGGCAAGGATTTGATGCAGTGGAGAACGGAGTACACCCCATACGATAAGAAGCAAAATGCGTTGAACAGTACAGTCTCTGCTCTTTGAACTTCGTCTAAGGCCCTAAGGGAGATACAATACTCCGTACATACCACGTAGTAACTCCTCCATACCCCAGGAGCTGCATGTATGATGAGGTAGGTACTATGGAGTACTATGATTACAACAACTTACTTCTGACTGTCATCAGCAGCACAGTCAGCTGGAAGCACTCCGTTTGCTGAGGGATCAGGCGCTTCGTTTAATCGTTGGTTTGTGATCTTCTCCCTTTCGAGGGGATGACCTCTGAGGCTGGAATCTCATATGCCTCAATGTCACAATGAAAAGTTAGTCTCTTTCGTCCAGATGTCCTGGAATCATCTGCAAGGAGGACTACATATGAAGGACAGAGTCTCTACCTGTACAGACCAACAGCAGGAGAGAGAGTCGTACCTGAAGCAAAAGTCAGGATCGATGGGGCACCGAGGCGGCTTAGCGCCAGGAACCCGTCGAATACTGCGCCAATCAAACATGCCAATATTTGCACCCCTGAGAACTTCCCCACTCGAGTGATAATAATAACCGCAGTCTTGTATCGTAGTGCGGTACCTAGGTTGTGACAGTAGTACGTCTCCCCGTTTATGCGCTTGAATATTACTGGCACACACCGTTGAGACTTCGAGAGATAAGATTTGTTGGAAAGGACTGATACCATGGTATAATGATGATTATAATGCCAAGTTCTCTGCAACCGCAAGAAAGAAGCGGTGCAAGGGTGCATTGATAATTAATACGGAAAGGGATATCATACCTGAGCGAACGCTCTCCGCGGCTTTAGCCTTTGGTCCTCGTCGAAATCAAAGTTGAAACACTGGCGCGCCATGCTGCTTACCAACAAACCCATGCTTAATTTTTGGTTGTTGCTCAATAATACTTATTAATTACTGTAGTCCTCATATAACAATACCACATCCAAAAAAGCTCAGCCATAGAGTTATGCATATTTCTCTGCATCTTTGTGGCTGGAACCATGTATTGCAGGCTAGAAGGGGATGATAAATGTTCGAATGAATCCAGCTGCATGAGCGACTCCAGTTTCTTATTATGCTTCGCAAATTCCCAATGATAGAACGGTTTCCTCGAGAGCATTTGTTTCTTATTGAAGTTCTCCTCCAGCAGGTTTTGCGGGGTGTTCTATACCAACCACGGATCGAATGGTTCTAACTTCGAGCAACGTGTTCGCATAATCCATCTGGAACGGTACTTAAAGCGAAATATAAATTACCGTGCGCATCGCCGCATCTGATGCAAAGAGTTATTGAACAGAGACATTGAATGATATGTCCCTGTTGGTATACCTTCCAACGCTGTCAGAAATTGTTCGTAAATTGATAACCATCAGTAGAGCTTAGACCCTCGTCAAGGCATTGCAGGCTTTGCAGCTGCTCACGCCTCAGGAGGCAGTAGATCGCTGGAAGTTCATCATTCGAATGAAACCTTTGTAGATGCTAGAAACTGGGTTGACAGTTCGCGCCGTGGAACAAGTATGATACCTGGTTGAGGCATGATAGGACTTGGCTTTTTCGACTGCTGATTCAATTCTCCGCCCAGTCACAATTAGACATGCCATTGATGGATAGCATTTTCAGTGCATCATTTTGATTTATCCGCCAGATAAGGCCCTCAGGATTGGCTGCAACCGTACTGTAGTAAAGCTGTGTGCATCGAAAAGGCGGCACCTTGAGGCTTCGTTGCTGCGTGTCGCTGATGTCTATTTATGTGGGTGTTAAGCCCCTTTAGTCCACACATCGTTATCGAACTCTGATGAATCTCATTACCAAAATATCAAGGAGTCCACCGTATCTTTCTTTGCCAAAGGACTTCCTTTTTTGTCAATAGACTGCGAAAGGCCAATTTGATTGTATCGCATCAGTGATAATAATACGGAGTTAGATCAGCGCTGTCAGGCGGGTGATGAGCATTGCCGTCGAGATTTTCCGATGTCGAGTTCATATGCTTTGTTCCAGGAAATTCCACGATAGAAGATCACTGGAACACTGTACTGAAGCTTTCTCTCGAGGATGCCTTCGCCCACGATAAGTCTTTAGGTGTTGACTTTTGGCGACATGTGGATTGTGGACTAGACGATTACCTGGCCGGAGCAGAAAAAATAAGGCTTTTTTTGATGGAATTACAGTTCCAATCCAAGTACTCTATGAAGTAGATTGTCTCTATTTAGCATCCCATCTCTCCTGGGAAATAAAGAGTCTCAGCCGGATTTTTCTCATCTAGATATTTCGATACCAATAACCTCTCCCAGCGTTTCTTCCGGGGCTGTAAGAAAAGCTGACTCCGCGTTAATCGTGCGACAAACACTAGGGAGATCTATGACGTAACAGGCTGAGTCCAGAACACTTCCAGATGCAAGTTCACGCAACAGAGCTGGACAATGATGTACACATGAAAATTTCGACGACTAGAATGCAGGAGAACACGAATGTTGCTCACATTAACAGGTGTAAACTCTTTCTGTAGGCATTTTGTTGAAGCTACTATAATGATGGATGAAGTTGATGAGTACCGAGTAGCTCCACAGTATTTAGGTATTGTTAACATAAAGGGAATCAGGACACTGCTTATTCTGATTTGATGTTTACATTCCTGTTGGACAGAAACGGAATCTTTCTTGCAAAATTTCTCGGCTTATGTGGGCGGAATTGTCCGAAAAATGACATCTGATTCTTGAGCTAAGAAGACATACTAATTACTGTAACTGGTCTAGCACTTGCATGAAAGACAAATTCCTTCCTGACGATTGTCTTGTGGGTGCAACACTGTTAATGTTGACAACCTGACAATAAATTACATCTAGAGATACTCATTTATTTTTGTAGAGACTCAGTCCCTTCAATGAGCTACATAGACAATCCACTTCTATCCACCATCAAAGTGACACTATAGAATAACAACAAACAGCCCAACTTTTCTGCGGACTCGGACATGGAGAAAATTCTACTCCTCGGTGGGGGCAACCTAGGGTTGGCGTTCTATCCGACAACCATTTACAGTACTATCTCAGCCACATCTTCTCCACTGAGATCATCATTGCCACCAGCTCGTACTGACTTGATCCCCACTCTCTTGGCTCCTCGAAGGCTGATTCACGTCTGGCTTCTAGGTACAAAGGAAAAAGATAGGAATGTGGCAATAATTTCCATCTGTTTATGTAACAGTCCATGCTGCCCAGGTATTCTCGAAAAAACGAGACCTTTTTTCTGCCTTTTCTTTTGTTGCTGCCGCTGGTAGTCCCAATTCTTCCACATCAGCGTGCTTAGATCGTCCTCGTTCTTGTACATACAGATAGATATCTTACCACGGGGAGATCTCATCTAAGCTCAGTCCGACACGCCCTCCATCATGGATCCGTTATCGCGGGATTTGGAGAAGGCAGAGCTTGACGCCTATCGTCCGCAAAGCCATCAGAGCCTAGACAATGGCAGTCGTGGATATCGATCGGATTCCGTCTCCTCCGGAACGTCTTCTACCTCTTCATCTGACTCCAACGACGAGAGTGATCGTATGTCTCGCATTCAAACTGCACAGACGCGACGAGCTTCTGGCCTAGAACGGCATCCCACAGCTCTCAGTCGTATTGCGACACAGCGCAGCCAGCATAGTGCGACAGTCGGTGCAGGTCTCAAACCGCGGATCTCGAGGCAGCCTCTGCCTGAATTTGGCGCGGGCAAGCCGTATCCCCCGCCTTTACCGGAAAAGGAAGAATATGTGGTCGAGTTTATAGGGCCCGACGACCCTTTGCATCCACAGAATTGGTCTACCATGAAGAAGTAGGTTTGTTTGGCCTTTATGATATCCTAGTGCTCAGGATCGTGAATGCGCAGCCTGCTAACTCGAGAGGCGCAGAATTGCTACCTCAGTTATGCTCGCGTGGACGACGTTCAATTCCAGTTTTACCAGTAGTATATTCTCCGCAGCCACTACGAATGTCGCGTCGCTATTCCATGTCTCCAATGAAGCGGGAATACTGGGTTTATCCCTGTACGTGATGGGGTTTGCGACTGGACCCGTCTTATGGGCCCCGTTGTCCGAGTTGAAAGGTCGCCGTTTGCCGATATTAATTGCTATGTTTGGATTTACTATCTTTCAATTTGCCGTGGCCACAGCCAAAGACTTGCAGACGATTATGATCTGCCGCTTTTTTGGAGGCTTCTTTGGAGCATGTCCAATTTCTGTTGTCGCAGCCGTATTCTCTGACATCTTCGACAATCACCAACGAGGTCTCGCCATCACTGTCTTTTCAATGACGGTGTTTACGGGACCTCTTTTCGCTCCATTTATCGGTGGCTTCATTGTGGATAGCTATTTGGGCTGGCGTTGGACAGTATACCTCACTGGCATTATGGGAGCCTCTGCTTTCATTATCGACTTTCTGTTCCTGTACGAGTCCTACCCACCAGTTATACTCATTGAGAAAGCGGCCGATCTGCGTCGACGGACGAAGAACTGGGGAATCCACGCAAAGCAGGAGGAAATCGAGATTGACTTCTACCAGCTTATTCAGAAAAATTTCAGCCGTCCTCTCAAGATTCTGTTCACTGAGCCAATTGTCTTGCTGCTGAGCATTTACATGGCATTCATTTATGGTCTGTTGTACCTATTTATGACAGCATATCCCATTGTCTTCCAACAAATCCACGGTTTCAACAAAGGCATTGGCGGTCTCACCTACTTTGGTATAGCCGTTGGGGAGTTCCTCGGTGGTTTCTTCATTATCTGCCTTCAGCCATGGTATAACAGGAAGCTGGACTCGAACGACGGCATACCGATCCCAGAATGGCGTCTTCCTCCTGCCATCGTGGGAGGCTTCACTTTCTCTGCCGGGCTTTTCTGGTTCGGCTGGTCTGGATACAAGGCCGATATCCACTGGATTGTGCCTACCTTATCCGGTCTTCTCACTGGATTCGGCCTCCTGACTATCTTCCTTCAGTCTCTCAACTACATCGTGGACGCATATCTTCTCTTGTAAGTCTCTGCCTCTGCTGTGTTTCTCATCTGATACTGACTTTTGGTTTAGTGCTGCATCTGCTTTGGCTGCTAATGGTATAATGCGCTCAACTGCCGGTGCAGGTTTCCCACTCTTCGCGACCTATATGGTATGCTTCCTTGCACACTCGTCCTCAGCGACCTGATTGCTAACATATCTGTTAGTTCAATTCGCTCGGAGTCAACTGGGCTGGGACCTTGCTTGGCTGCGTCGCTGCCGTGCTGGTCCCAATTCCCATTCTTTTCTATCTCTACGGCCACAAAATTCGAGCCAAGAGCAAGTTCGCTACCGACTATATCCTGACTGTCCAGGCTCACGCTGATGAGCATCAAGAGTAATGAATATTCACCAATTGAGAAATAGTCTCTGTTGCGATGTTTTCTTCCTTTCTTTCCTCTGCACATATTCCCGTCACAATTCCATCCAAGTACATTTTCTCTACCTCTCTCCCACCTTGTCTGCTTCTTTCCTCATTCTGCGGATCTCACGTTCATGGTTCAAGCAAGTCATTTGTAAATGATACCCTGGATCAAGTTGTTAATAATGTCTATTCAGCATTGTTGATGGGATTTCGGAATGTGGTATTCATTCATGACAGCAATTGTGGATGGACACTTTTGAGGCATTTGATGTCGACGAGATTTCTCATGTCGTGGCTATTATCACACCTCCTTGCAAAGCTTCTGGTGTGCACTGATTTCAGCATCAATCATGTAATCAATTTCGAGTTCTGATGTATATAATAAGGCTGGATTCTAGCCAACAAACAATATTAGCTGCAGTTTGGCAAGACAATCTTCATGTACAATCTTTTTGTTGTTTCTTGTATCTGATATCCAAACCATAAAAGTTCAGCTGTGCTTAGACTAGATCGCTATATTCTTATGCATGAACTAGGCGAGTATCCCGAAATCATTGAAACATACAAATATGGTCTAAATCCTACAAGTTCCCAGATCGAAAATTTGATTCTGTCTGATGTATTGTGTCCCTTGAATTATTTTCCTTTCCTTTTGAGAAAAGAGATCTATCCGATCCATGCTAACATATGCACATGAGTATTCCCATTTTTTTGCATCACACAGTAAAAGAAAAACAGAAGAATCATAATTTCACCACCCTATACCGATGGCACAGACATTTTGAAGTTTTGAACAGAGAAGCCAAAGCAACTTATTACCCAGACATGACCCGATGGATATTGAACAGTGGAAACAGAACAAAGAAACGGGCCCAAACATCATACAGAAGTAACTTCCCGATCCCGCATTACAATGGAACTCCGAATGAAGAAGAGGGAGAAACATATACACCCAACAATTGGTTGACTTGTACAAGATCCTTGATCCAGGACCGAAAAGATTCATCAATAATCCTTCATCACCAAATAGACGTAAGAAAAGGGTATGGTGTTTGTTCATGACGGTAGTTGGAGTTTTGTTCACATCTCTCATGTACAAAGTAGAGGATCGAAAGGATGGCGAAGTAGAAGAGGTATGAAAAAGTCGACGTAGAGATCAGCATGAAATCATAATGCATCTCAGCCAATGCAACGAGTTTCGAGGTTCGGATATCCATTGGCAGATTGATCGAAGATTCGGCTGAAGGGGGGATCCGCGGGCGTCACGCTCTCGTTGGGCGCGGTTGCTACACCTTCAGCTTTGCGAACAACTTCTTTCAGCGCCCGGGTCACGACACCGGCACGCACGACGAGGTCCCGAAGAGATTGTGTGTCGAAAGCAAGTTTCTGGGAAGTAGGGACCTTCACGTCAATGTACAACGAGTCACGAGCTGTGCGCTGCTGATACATCATGTCAAGAACAGTGTTTGCTTTCATCGAAGGATCGACATCTTTATGCGGTGGGTTAAGCGAGGTGTCTAGCTTGAAGCTTGGATGATCAGACGATCGCGACCTCCACGACTGTCCACTGTCGCGGTTTGAGGCGTCATTCATGGCATGAGTGTCTTCCTCAGAATCATCAAAACTGAACGTGAGGGATGAGGGCGACCGGGGCAGAGAATGGTTATTGTCATCATCATTGACGGTTGCAAGATTGACGATTCCCTCTGCCTCTTTCCAGAGCTCACTTGAGGGTCCATGAACAATATGGAGAAGACTACCCTGATGACGAAGGCGTTTGAGCTCTTCAACCAACAAAGTGAGCTCCTGGACTTGTCCAAATTGTCCATGGACGCTAGCTTGACGTTCCATGATTGCCTGCGGGACCAACATCTCCTTCGTGCCGGTCTTGTTGCCACCTTTCTCACCCTCACCCGACATATTTTCCTCTGCATCCTCGAAGTCGAAGTCGCTGTCCCAATCTTCACTAACACCCTTGCTACCTAGGCCCCAGGTGCCGAATTTTCCAGAGGTCTGGCGTGATTCAACGACTGATGTAGATTCTCTAGCATTCGGGACACTCTGGCTTCGTAGGTGCACTGTACTTGGTCCTTTACGTCCTGGCGCGCGGCTTCCTCTGACGTCGCCACCTTGTTTTCCATGAACAGTACTTGGTCGTGCATCGGGGCCTGGCTGTTCACGGTCGTTCCGAGGTGGTTCAGACCAATCAAAAGGATTCATTTTGCGATACGTGTCGGGGATCTCACTGGTGAGCCGACGAGAATCGTAGTGAACAGAGCTAGAGGTTCTCGAGACCTCGCTGAAACCATTCGCAAGATGATCCCCGTAATTGTCTCCACTCGTTATCTGGCCGGAAGGTCGAGAGAATTGTCCATTCACCTCACTGGGCAGGGCCCCCAACAAGCTACCGGCATCATGGACGTCTGACAAGGCCGATGACAGTGACACAGTGCTGTTCATTGGTATCTTCTCACATACCTGAGGTGCAGAGCAGTTGTCGCACGCTCCATCAGGCGAATAAGCTGAGACCAGTTGGTAATCCCTGTTATCGCTAAAGGCTGGAGTACACTGGCTAGACGAACGGAGAGCGAAAATACCCTGCGGTTTGAGATCTTCCAGTTTTGCAACTCCATCCCCTATAAGCTTCAACGGCGGGCGCTCGTCAAAAATCGTCTCAACTCGCGTGACCTGAGGACCGCAGTTGCTGCTGGTAGTTGCACGAGTGCGGACCGAATCAAAAGCAGTGTCACTGAAGAAGTCGGTTTCGTCTTCATCGCCAGAGGTGAAGATTCGGGTGTCGTCGGAGCCGATCAGAGTGGAGGCTGGATCGGAGGCCGCAAGTGAAACCCGCTTCGTGCGTGGGCGAACCGGGGGAGAAGGGGTCAGATCGCTTTGGTGATAGAACGTGTTTTGCGAATGTGACGGAACTGCGGCGTCTGAAGTCGAAGGACGTTGGACATTAACGTGCGGGGCAGCCATGTCAGTTCCCGATCCTCGAGACAACGAAAGGGGGACGAGGCCTCCTGATGACTGCCGAAGTCTTGAGGGGAGAGAAACGGGAAGCTCAGACGCGGCAGCAGTCTGAGGGCGGCAGAAGACATTTGGATCTGTGATATTGCGACGTCGATGCGAGCGAAGAGGGTGCTGAACTGTTCTTTCCTCTTTCGTGAATTCAGGCATGGGACTCGCAAGCGCCCTTTCCTTCACATGGGTCGAAGAGTTGCGGTGCAATTTCTGAACAGTTTCCGAATTAGCGGCCACCATCGACATTTCAGAGTCTTCATTGTCGGTGGTTTTTGAAGATTGATGTCTGTTCTTCTCTCTTCCAAGAGGCGGGTCTGCCAGTTTCAGAGCAGCAGCACCGGCCTTGAACGGATCGCGGAACTGGACTTGCGGAGAAGTGAATCGATCCCCATCCACATCATATGTTGACTGTTTGTTGATAATGGACGTGGCTGGGAGAAGGGTAGGAGCAGCGTCCATACTTGGAGTTATACGACGTACGCCTTGCTCTCTTGGCCGTGTCGACGTTGAAAATCTGTGCTTCAGTCTATCCGAAGCGCCATCAGAACTGGATTGAAAATATGGTCGCCAAATGCAATCGTTCTCAGTACGCGTTCCAATCGCGGTAGATTCGATTCCACACTCGGTGGAGGAAGTAGGTTCAGAAGCTTTGCCGACAGAAGCCTGAAAGCGCAGCGACTCAGATCGTTGATAACTTGTGGCAGGTCTGCGTAGCACGGTTGGACCTGGTTTAGAAAGGGAGTCGAGATTGAAGACGGGATTGGAACTGGTGTGCTGAGAAGGCGATCTCTTGACAAGCTTGTTGGGTGCTCTGCGCTGACTGGTAGGACGTGAAAGAATTGGAGTAGTCGAGCCATCGAATGAAGGTGATACTGGACTCGGACTGGCAACACTCTCGGTCTGGTACGAGACGCTGGATAGTCGCCGCAGCCAAGAGGTAGATGGCCGTCTCGAATGCCGGACTGGTGGCTGATCTTCTGCGGCTCTCAGAGGTGGATTGGCGTATGTTTGACGACGGCGATGCAGTCTGACAGCGCCAAAGGCTGGATCGTTTCGGGGACCCAATTTCCCATCCTGTTCGAGGCTGGAAAGGCCGTGGTCGTTAAAGAGGGGTTTGGAGTGTGGAGAGAATGCCGCCGTGGCTGGACTGACGAGCTGAGGGGTTTCTGGGCGCGGGTCCGACAGGCTCAAATCTGCAAAGGGTGTGACCGGGGCGGAATGATCATGAAGAGGAAGGGTCAGTCGGCGAGATCTTTTTGTCTTGGATGGATGTTCGACACGACCTAAAGCAAGGCCGGTTGCTGCAATACCGACCGTGCCAAGGGCACAAAGCTATTGGAAGCAATGAGTTAGCTGGAAGTCAAGGCAGACACGAGTAAAGAGCAAAGAACAATGCAGGTCAGTGGGCAGGTTTATTTGCTAGTTGCAGACAGAGGCTCACAGCAGCCCCAGAAGTGCTGACATGATAGTGATCGATAAAATCACACAAGGCAGTAGAGGAGAGACACAAGGGATCACACTGATAGTAGGGACAACTCTTACAGTAGAAACATGCTCCATCCTGGAAAGGATGTGAGAACAGCGTCAGACACTGTGAAGCTCAGTTGGCAGCATTGATACCACGGCCGAGCCGCATTCCCATCTGCATTGTTTTGATTTAACGTAGAGGAGACAGCTCGCGTAAAGCACTCAGCCCAAATGCATCAAGAGGATCTGGATATGGTGTTGAAGCGATCAGTCTGGGTAGTAAGAGAGAGTGGGTGCAGGTCTGTTAAGAGATTGTGTTTCGTCGATGATTGTGTTGGTAGGGTAGAGCGAAGGACAAGAGCTCCAACAAATTAATATGCTGCGTCTGGTGTCAGTGAATGAGGGGAGGTCCAAAGAATGTGAGGATGAGAAGATCAGTAAGAACGAGGACCACCTGCAGCCTCCAGATGGAAGATTGTAGTAAGGTGTACCTCCATGAGGACATGAACAAGGTGGTAGACGTCCTGAAGGTGACGGAATCAACACTCGGTGTTTAGCGGGACGCGACCAGAGTCCGAGATAGGGAGATTTGGAGTTGAGCGGGAGTACGCCGAAGCACGTCGTAAAACAGCAACTTTTGCTTCCTCTTCTCTTTCTCCTTCTACTTCCCTTCAACTATTAATACAATTACGAGTAACAACCTTGGGGAATGTGCACTTCGGGATTATTAGCAACAGCCTGCACTAGGAAGGTTTTGCAACAGCGCACAACAGCAAGGATACAACAAAGTAAACATAGCCTGCTGGTGGCATTGATCATCTACCCATCTCCAAAAGAGAACTGTCTCCGCTGTTGGCAAATGGTCCCCTTGGTCGCGACCGTTCTGTCACTTCTGTGTACTCTGATTTTTTAAACGCCAACTTGCTGCATGTCTATGAGCCGAATACTTCTCGATACGCCCAGCCCAGGTACGGAGTACTTTCATACCTGACCGTCTGGACAATATCAATAATACCCCCGAGCAGTTGGGGATTGGTTTCTAGCATGTGCATTCTCGCGTCTATTGAAAATTGGATTGCGAACCTTGGAATGCGACTTGTCAGATTCTGTCAGTCATCAGCCACTGTCCCTTTCGACAAACGCTCGTACAGCACACAGAACATGTACAATAACAATGGTTTGGCACGGGTGATATGCCCGATGGACTTGGCGGCCAGCAGCAGAACTCATTGGCAGATGCAACCCATGCTGGAGATCTCCTGGATCTCCACCTCGATATCGGCTGCGTTCTATGGCTCAAACCAGCCTGGAAGATGATTATTCCTCCTCCATGGCTGCTCTAACACCCTAGTCACTAGATCCCAAGGGCCCAGTGCGGATGATCCCTGGCAGGCTCGATTGCACTAGAGCCAATGGTTCCCAAGGTCGACTACCATTTCCAGCTCGCCCCTCGATTGCAAACGAAAACAAGTTCGCACTCACATCTGTGCGTTTGACCACATACAGGGAGAAAACAATTCTCAGGACACGTTCGATATTCTTCGAAGAACGTGACCCTCTGAATTCTCAAGAAGGCTATTTCGGAACAATTGACTTTTGGACCAGCATCTACGAAGGAAACGATTCTTGTTTCAACTGGACAAAACTTCTTCGTCTGTGTAAGGACCTATTTCGGGTGAAAGCAAAACAAAAGGACGGCCAGACACATCCATACTGTAGTTACTAGGATTCCTAGATCGTGCGCCCACTTCAGCCCCAATTTCCCGTGTTCTGTGAAATCTCACCCCTTTTGAATGATTATGACATCAGACACTTCCGAGAAAAATAACCGGTGGGTCATCCAGTAAGGCGTGTTAATAATGGTTTCTTAGCTTTCTCGATCCTGTCTCTGCAGACGGCCAGAGGCAGCAGAGCGGATACATCCAAAAGTCCTCGCCTAGGGATGTGAATCCGTAAATCGGTAAAACGGTAAGGCAAATCATTTTACCAACATTTTACCGTCAGGGCAAATCGGCCCTCGGTAAGACTAATTGGCGCTAGTAATTTGTATGGTAAAGTATGTATCTCCAAGGATAAATTAACCAGGCCAAGAAATCTAGGGGTTCAAAGGGGTTCAGTTCAACCTAATGATTGTGATTATATGCTGAAAAATGAAGCTATTCAGAACGCGAGAAATGCCCCAAAAAGGCAATTTTAGGCACCTGGGCCTAGTTCCCATAGTTATTTACTGCCTGCTAGAGCCTGTACAGCCTTAGGCTGCAGTGCCTGTTCTTCCTCTTCTTCAGGCTCTGGGCATGGGGATCTGGGGGGTCCCCCAGCTCGCCGCTGAGGTGAATTGGCCAGTTGGCCACTGGGGGCGTGATGCGCGAAAGAGTCCAGGTGCATTTTCTACAGGGAAAAAGCAGACCCTTGTTATGAACCCTCCTGTACGACACTAATGCAGGTGGTCAGGAAAGGCAGGATGAGCCAAACAGGGAAGAGTCGTCCGTGACCAACGAGGACAACTATGCCAGGGATAACCAGGATAGGTCACGTGACTAAAGTATAAGTATACAAGTATACAAGTATACGATGGGATACTTGGATACTCGGATACTAGGATGCTACTATGGTTATATAAGGACGCTCATTAACCGGCTCATGTATCTAGTTCTTGTTTAGTTCTTCGCGATCAATATAACATTACAATTGTTACTGAGTACTAGTTGATCCACAAGACTACCTCACGTACATTGGAATCCTAGATTGCTTTGTACAGCCTTGCTTCTCTCTTAGCTATTGCCAGTTACCAGACCCCTTGCGATACGCCATACCTTAGCTGGGCAAGGTATAGGAGACCTAGGACTGTGTTATGAACCTCCTTATACGACGCTAGCGCAAGAGCGGTCAGGAGGGGCAGAGCA
>JSYV01000829.1:0-16331 GCA_000787455.1 Evansstolkia leycettana | reverse complement strand
AGTACGATACTACCTTATTGCTTTCCTAGCCAATGAGATTGAGTTGTTCACAACAAACACTTAAAAGCCTATTAAGGGGTATGTATACAGGCTAGGCGCAGACAATGTCGATAATGCCAATGAGTGATTCCCACTTCAAGTATCTTTGACAATGGGAAACAAAAAGTGAAGAGCAGGGCTTTTGCCTGAGACTCATTGTCTGTCACAGGATCGATATTTTCTTTTCTTTTTACCCTAGGAAAATATCTCTGAGTGTAGTGATATAACAACAAAACCCGAGTAAATCATGCAACTTCTGATATACTATAACAAAAAAGTTCATATTCCATGATTCTCTCCGTATTTCTGATGCAGACGTTGTTCTCGGAGAAGTTTGATCAATCAGACATATAATAGTTCTCTCACCACTTATTACTGCTCTGAACACAATCAGCTCCGTTCCATGGTGCATTTCCAGGCTGTTTTGCCGGCGACCGTCCAACTCAATGCCTGTTCTAAGGGCATGATGCAGCGTGACCTATATCAGCTACGTTGCCCCCACCAAACGATGTCTCAACCATTACCGGACTCTCTGTCACATAAAGGAAATTTTATCGTGTATACGATGATCTGTCTCAAAGCCGGCATTCGCATATAGATGGATATCTAAGCGGCGATCAAGATTGCTACTGGATTCGCCCCGAACTGCGCTTTGCTCGTCATACAGTCGAGAAGCATCTTGATTGGGATAACAGAGAGTCAACAAGTTACATTTCTGTCTACTCATTCGCGACTATACGCTGAAGAAGTGCAAACGCCGGTTACAGTCAAGCCATGTCTACGACGAAGCATCGCAAATTAGCGAACTGAACAGGCTACAACATGAACTAGTTTTTCTGACCTTGACAGCAGAGCTACTTAGAACTGGTGTCTTAACAAGCAACGACAGCTATGCTGCCAAACATGAGTTGTTGGTATTGGACCAAATTCCGGCTTCTTGCATAGAGGCAGACAGGACAGCGGAACAATTCATCCAGCGTTATGATCATTCTATATAGGTATTTTGAACTTCTTTGCGCAAAGAAACCCGTACAAATTTACGAAACGAAGCCTTGCAATCAACTCTCGTGTCCTGGTATTTACACGACTCGTCTTGGTTGGTGGAGGATTTTGGTGAAAATGATTTTGTGTTACTACTGTCCAGAGATAGAATGCAGGAGGTGTACGACGCATTAGTGAAGGAAGAAATTGTCAAAGAGATGACAAAAATGTCTAGAAAATGGTTCAAACTTCGCATTACCCACTTGAGACGCTGCCGAAGATCAGATATATTGGTAGGATTGTAGCATCCTCGACAGAATTGCTTAGGCTCTTTTGCCTCCTGGACATGAAATATGAGAATTCCTAGAGAATCGAATGAATTTATGTTAGACTACATCATAGAGCTAGCTTAAAGCAAGATCTAGAACAGACTTTCCTTTCGCAATTACGGTAATGGCATTCTCTTTCTCGAATAATAAATGAAAAACATTACATGGTCTGAGAACAGCAAGCAACCAGCAGAGTTCAGTCGAACAGTATCGCAACCCATATCAAGCTTATTCTCCATTTTGACCCTCAATATGTGGCCCCGAATTTATTTTTGGCCAGATTTGGAATTCTGGCTTCCAAAATGGGAATGCTGGCTTCCAGACTGGGACCCGGAGGATGATTTAGTATTTGACGACTGGACGTTGGCATTTCTGTCTGCGGCAGATTGTGCCCTGGCTGCGAACCCCCTGGAGGACATGTCCTTGCCTTCCCGTGCCTAGAGAATAGAGTCAATATCTGTGTCTTGGATAAACAGGATACATTTGTCTGGATTCGCGCTGCGTCCGACTTGGTCATCTTAGACGCCATCTTTTGTTTTTGACGACTTTAAATGCAGTTTGGCTACTCTTTGTGATAATATGGAGTATACGTGATGGGGATATTACAAGCAAGGCAAAAAGGGAACTGAAGGTATAATCCCTGTATGTAAACAATGCTTTATTGTCTTTTCTCATCATGTCACCCATCAAAGGATAAGCGTTCAGTTAATGTGTAAACGCTTTTATCTGGTGGGCCCACCACTCTTTCCTTTCCTTCCTCTACTTATTCATGTCTTTTCAGAGTACAAAATCACTAATGAGTAGCTCGGCCATACACAGTCTATCCTGTCCTGGAACAGACTTCATATGAACGATGTCACCTGACACTGTCTCCTGACAGGATAAATAATGACAAGCCTGACTATTATTCATGATGGTGTTTAATAGACCCCGCCCTGATTGGTCCATATTTGATGCAGCTGAGATAACCAGACTCACAAAGCCAGGACAGGGAAGTTCATGCAGGATGTCCACAGACACTCTCTATTTTCACCTCGACCACCTCCCTCCCCTTCCAATTTGCTGTAACTCTTCATCTAGTAGATTCGAAAGAAGTTGATTATCGAGTGAGGACTGTTGCAGAGCGAGTAAGGAACTCTGGCGGCTGGGCTGGCGTTCTAGGTCACTGTATGCCTATACTCTCGACACAAAATCTTCTCATAGCCATCCAGTGCTCATTAATATATCACCTCTGCTTTCTTCAACTTGCCGTGATCTGTAACGGTTGAGGGTCAGTCAATCTATTCCTGACCAAGCCTCCACTGATTTTGCCGCCCTCTTTATCCGGGGTTTCCTCAACATCCATCCGATTCGATTTCTTTCCTTCCTCGTCCTGTTCAGACGCGATATCCTCATCGGCCGCCCGCTTTCTCTCTTCCTCAGCGAGAGCCTCCTCCTCCTCTCTCAGCTGCTTTTCTCGCAGCAGTGCGTGAATCTCACTATGTCTGAATATCTCGATTTGCTCGTCTGTGAGGGTGCGCTTCACGCCATCTGGATAATATCTGAGTCCATCGTCGCTTGCTGTTTCTTCATATTCGTCTTCCTTGGATGCATACTCGTATGGTAGTGGATGCTCGTGGCCGGGAAAATGCTTCGCTTGGAAGGCTTGTAGGTCTTCCTAGGGGCAGGGAAGAGGGAATGAAGTCAGTCAACATGTTTTCAGTTCGCTACTCAGGAAAACTTAGAATGGTAACTCTGGGGATTTGTAGCGTGGACATCGCGTGCGACTTGGATGGACTTGAAGAATACGCGTCAAGACCAGCGCAAGAGTGCCGAATGCGCAGTCTGGAAGAAAAGTGAGAAATATCTTGAGATCAACTCATAGGCAGTGAGTTTAGGGCAGAAGGAATGAAATCAAGCAAGTGGGTGCGAGCTCAGCTGGTTAGACACAGAAGATGTTGACGTGTTCGAGATATCAGACCCAAAGAGGCAAATCGCCTCTAGATTAGCGCAATCAGATTCTATCCTGCTTTCACCAGGAATCAGAATAGAGTGAAGATGCCACTTATTATGGTTTTCAATATTTAATATTAAATGATTAATAAGTAATTATGAACTGGTGTAATTATTCTTAATCTTCCTTTCTAATCACCACCATATATTGAGCCTGGAGCTCATCGCCTTTCACATCTGATATGTATCAGGCAAGCAAAGCAGCAGGTCAATATTCACACTCTATATGTGCGAAATAAGATAATGTACGACATTTATCAAAGCAAGAAGGTCAGTTCAGCTTCTAACAGTTCCCTCTTATAAAACTAACTCCAAGAATGAACCTTAAAGTGTCCCAAAACCTCTCTCATCCGACCAGTTTCCTGAAAGTGATAGACTAGTCACATTGTTCCCAATTTTCGCCTTGACACTGGCAAAACGGACCTTGAGATTTTTCAATTTCTCAAGGTTAATATCTGCAACTCGACCGCAATCCACAATCAAAGGCTCGGCCAAGCTCCATGCTAGAGAAATGTGAAAGCAATGCGAAAAATCTTTCACGTCTGCTGTTGCTGTTTTGATCGTCTGATCCTGTCTTCGCCGTCGTTGTGGGCCTCTTGGCTTCTTCTTCTTGTTTGCTTCTGCAGGTTGCGCCGAGGTCTCGTAAAGCGGCGCCTGTCAAACATTGCCAGAGAACGATTCAATAATCTGAGAAAATGGTTCAGATCGTCGTTGTCAGGTCTACAGACACATAGAACTAGAAACCATCAGGTCTTCTTATAGTTAGAGACCCAGTCGAGAGTCTCTACGGTCACATCAAAACTGGGAATTCTTGAGTTAGCGGATGTAAGTGCATCACATGCATCACACTTGCAGGATAACTTACAGTTGTATGTTTAAGTTTTCAAGAGCATTCTCAAGTGTCTCAACGAACTGGGCCCGCTGTTCTGTTTGAAGAACAACAGGTCTGGAAAGACTGATGTAGAGAGGAAGTTAAGCACCAAGGTCACTTTATAATAAGCTATGAACGACTATTCCACTATTCTTGGACTTGTTCTCCACTTGAGATATAACATTGTTCAGTATGGCCAGTTCTTCTTTCAATGGATACCCTGGGGACGAGCAAGTTAGCAAATAAAGAGTGAAACAAAGTACCTATACATAAAAACTTACATTTAAGGTAGATATGAGTAGGCCCATTCCCATCTACATGGGGAATAACTCGTTTTCGACCGCCATGGAGACTTGGATCATCTCTTACACTGACGCGTGTGCTGGAGGCATATAGATCGTGGAATGCTATGGGGAGAGGAGGAAGCAAGGAGATCTGCTTGTTTTGCAGGGAAGTACTGCAGTTTTGGCAAAGCTTTTTAGTAGGCCTCAGTGGTGTTTTATGACTGTGGTCTGGATCTGACTCTGAGTCGTAATATTGGACCAATGCCATTACATTGGGTAGTTATTGAAAGGGATCGTCAACCTATTACGGCCAAATGTTGATGGTTGTGTGATCGTCGGGATTGCAGGGAAGAAGGAAGAGGATAAGAGAGGCCTATTCAATGCGATTCCATCATTCCTACTGTACTTCTGCTGTCAACTCGACTAAGTAGTATGTTCTTTTCTTATTGTCTTTATCTCTATCTCTTCTCTACTACACTATACTTGAATATATCTTTGTTATCGTATTGAGTACTGTGCTGCAATAACTTGGGTATATAACCAACAATGCAGCCCCTAACAGCCTTACGACTTCTGGCAGCTCAGCAATCCACTCTCCTATCTCCCTACCTGGGTAATCCGAGAATCTCTTCTCTAGACATCATTGCCTCTGAAATATATCCTAATGCCGAAGCGGCAAAAGCAATCGAACTCTGTATGATCTTTGATACATCAGGGAAGACAAGAGACGAAGTCCTATTCAACCACACCCTGATGCGTGCAGTGGTGCCCACAATGCAATACACAACCAAGTCTGTGCATCTGAAAGATTCTCACAAATCGACCATCGAACTTCATACAAACGAAACACGCACCGCGAAATTCCGTGTTGGCAGAAAAGTCCTCCCAGGAGAACTGCTGACAGTCGAGTATCGAGCGACTCCACGCGACGTGGATGAATTTACCAAGTGCGGTCCTCAAGTTGCGATTGAAGGAGGCTGGCGGACTCAGTGGTGCAGGATTAGCATTTCTTCTGATCTCTGCTACGGAGGAAGATGTCCTGTACGATATCACGATTGAGTGGGATCTATCTTCTGCACCTGTTGGTACGCAAGCAGTCTGTATATTCAGAGAAGAGCAGCATGTTGCAGTGCGAGAGAAAGTCTCCGTTCTTTTGGAATGCTTTTTCGCGGTTGGGCAGCTGAAGAGCTATCCAGCTGATAGTAGTACAACAAACAGTCCCTTTAGAATGTACTAACAAGCGGAGCCTCCATTCAACGCTTGTGCTTTTGGAGAACAGCTCGAAAGACTAGTCCCTATCATAGCTGAGTTTTTCCGCGACAAGGAGCGTCTCTTCCAAATCTTCGTCCGACGCAATGAGTACAAATATGTTTCGGGGAGGGGCCTATATCAGGGGTTTGTCTTTGCATAGACGCCAATCTTCCCTAGGGAGGAGGACATGGTGCAAGAATTCCTCATGCACGAGATTATGCACAACTGGCCCAGACTAGGTTTCACGACTGGTGGATCAGAGGATCTTGTGGATGGGTGGTTCGATGAAGGCATTGCCGAGTACTACTTGGTAATCCTTCCATATCGGTTTACGATCTTTTAAGGACGTTTAGGATCGACTCTGGCTCCCGCGGCGTGTCGATCGCACCCCATATCAGCAAGGGTTTATGTATTTCATGCAGCTCGCTTCCTAGCTACATAGTAAGGAAGCACAATCGCTGGACAACCTCATCATTGAAATGATCCGACTCCGAACAGCGGACCAGCCGTACGGTATCAAAGTCTGATTGTCATTAGTTGAAAAAGAACTTGGTCCTGCTGCATTAGATGATTATAGAAACATGTCAGAAGCAAAAACTATTATCTTGTCATCTGACGTGACAAATACCTGGATTCATGACGCCAAATGGACTCTGAGGTGAGAGGATCAAGAGGAATTCTACCTGGGATTTCCAGAGGAGAATCTCTCAGGCCAGCTTGCTGTTATACTGGGCTTGGATCCAAAGTCCAGGGCTGCAGAAGCCGGTCTCCAGGAAGGTGATATCGTTACTTCAAAATACAGCTTCCTTTGGGACGCAGATGGCTGGAATAGGTCCTTTATGATGTATGTCAAACGAGGCAGCGAGGATGGCAAGAAGCTTGTTAAGATCAACTGGTGGCCGAGAAGCTGGAATAAGGTCCAAAGCTATCACTGCCTATATAGTTGACTTTCATCATGCAGATATAGATTGATTCTATTGGTCTGGAATCACAAGATGCTCTTATATATAAGGTAGTTTGAACGTTGCTTAATCGCGACGCAAGTAGTCACTCGGTCTACGATTCATTCATCTACAATAATTTCCCTTCAGTGGTGAGAGCATATCCATTAGTAGCAGTGCATCATCGCATTTGGAATGCTGTCATGAATAGTCTCAATTTTACCTAGGTATGAAGCATTCAATTCTATTACTCCTAACTTTTTTTTATTTCAATCTCCAACTCTCTACATAGCAGAATTGAGAGTTTTTTTTGATGGAACCTGATCAATAATGACTGTATCCAATAGGCAGAACCCTTCCCTCTAAATCAGTATTTTCAATGACTCATAAATATATGTACTCGGAGACAGAAAGTATGTAGTGAAAGTGTTGCTAAATTTAAGGAGTCTAGCCATGCCAAGTTGAAGCCTACAAGTAAGCTTAAATTTTTGGAATTTCCAGAACGCACGATTCCATGGCCATGACGTTCTAGAGCGTCCCGGAGAAAAGACTAGAATGAGATCTCCGATTCTCAAGTGCTAGAAAGACCAAGCTCATGGCGAAAAAAGCACATGGATGATGACGGGACATGCAATGTTGATCACTGGACAGACAGATTTATGGATTGGACCTTGAATTGGTGCTTCAAATTTAAGGATCTTCGAGTCCAGACACAAGTCTAGATTCGAGAACCTTGGCGAGATGGAAGCCAGGAATTCTAGGATGCTACCTTGTAGGCTTGTATCAATAGAAGTGGACCGTGATCGATGATGCATTTTTGACTAGGCATAGAGAACGTTGGCAGGGGCGAAATTGACAGTGACGTGAGTATGGAACAGCCTTTTCTCAAACTACAAGTAAACGCCAGACGGATGACTCGGCTGAGTAAAGTAGATAGTCTAACTTACAGGTGTTCATCATCATCATCATCATCATCGGGCCGCACCTGAGAACAGAGACCGGAAGGACAGAAAAGGATTAATTCCACTAACCGGTTGACACTAGACCCCATTAGGCCATCGGCACCAGTAACTTGGGAGCCTTAGGCTTCAACGGGGACACCTTAGAGGAACTAAGCCATTTTGAGTCTCTTCTTTTCCTTATCGATAAGCAGTCATCACGAAGAACCATCCAAGTAGTAGTAGTACTACTACTAAGTTAGTAGATATGTTGGCTTTTCTTTCTTTTCATCTTCCTTCAACTCTTCAACTCTTCACCTTTCCGACTCTCATCTTACAACTTCACTGCAAATCAGCCAAGTGATCAGTTACCTCTCGAGAACTCGACTTTCTGTGTTTCAGCCCGCCTGCTCTCAAATCTATATATACTCCGCCACATTGAAGCTGAAGGCACCCATACCATCATATATCCACTGCAGGGGACGCTTCTGTAGAATATCGCCATTTCACCAGTTACATATTGACTTTCTCTGATCTTGTCTACTGTTTGATCACAGCAGCCATGGCAACTCCTGACATAACTACCTTTCCACCAACCTACTTCGAATACTACCGCTACGCATCTCCAGCACCAAGTTTCCACTCTCTCAGACGCCAACGCTCCAGTTCTATTCCATCCGTCTACATCCCAGACTCATGGGAACATTATCCAGTGGAGCCCAGGTGACAGCGCGGCCGCTCTCACTTCCGCGGCTACTCCCACCACCGCCAAAGCAGTCGCCAGTATAAACTCTCAACTAGTCCAGCCAGACATCATTGACCAGCTGGAAGATGCTGGCGTTTTTTCCTATCATCACGAAGGGCCATACGAAGCTGTATATCCAGAGCGCAACTGAAACAGCAAGCAGAGCCCTATTAAAGCCCTGAAAGAATCTAATACCGTAGCACTTAAGGCTACGCCTCATGACAAGATTGTTGATTGTTTTCAAAGTCACCGTCCACTAGACAGTGTGGCATTCTTCCCTCCTGGCCATACTGATCCAGACGGCCATACTTATAAATATGAAGAAGGCACCAATACGATGAGTGATTATGGTAATTTCTTCCACATTCCAGGCTTGGTAAGTGCAAGAAAGACGTGTCCCTACTTAACCCATGAAAAACGTATGCTAACATCGAGGACATTCACCAATAAGATTTGCACGGATGAGATCGCAGACAGCTGCAGGGGGTTTCGAGTCTAGCACATATCGGATCGCTTATAACAAGGTTTAATCGTCGTTCAGAGTCGCTCCACAGCGTAAATAGCGTCCAAAACTGAAAATGGTCGGTTCAATATCAGAACTCAATGATATGAGAAGGAATGATTCGGTTTGAGAAGCTATTTAACGCTAGCTAAAAGGTAAAGAACCGACAAAGAGAGATGGGAGAAGAAAAGGAAACAGAGTGTATGAACGGGTAATTTAACAAGTAGTGGGTCGCGTGACACCAGATAGTAACATCTAGACGACATTGAAGAACGAAGAGGAGCGGGCGCAGCTCGGAAAAGATAAAGCATTGCTCAATAGCAAAATTGTTTCACTGGAGATTCTGTCGATTCTGCCTTAGCGGCGACAGCGGGAGGCAGAAGAGGATGATGCTGGCTGGGAGAAAAGAGATGGTGCGGGAGACTCTTTATAGACCACACACCGCGATGCCAAGCATCACTTGAATGCTTTTCTGGAACAGGAACACTATGCCCTTTCATGAAATTCGGCGTCACCCCAGTGTACAGAGTACAGTTCCCAGATACTTGGTAAATCAACTAAATTCTAAATGGCCAGCTCAGCCTTCTCAAGTCTGAGCCGAATAGGAGCGCCTGTGTGTCCTTTTTTTTAATAATTTGGTAAGCAAGTAAATACAATTCTCTATGATTCCAAAACTTCTCTTGTTGCCAACAGCCCTGAAGTGGCTCATCATCGCAGCGCCAAAACCACTGCTTTATTGGATTTACATTTACTAGACTAATGGATTTTATTCACAAAAACAGCGTTAGTAGTGCAGACAGGCTCAAGGTCCCAAGCCATGCAGATGTAGTTAACACAAGTTCCTAGACGACCAAGCGGACTGTCTGGGTTGGCGAACTGACTCACCAGTTTTCACCCGCTGTGGTTTACTGTTTTACTGTCAGACTAGGGTGATCACGCGAGCATGAAATAGGATCAGATTAAATGTCCATTCAGATTGTGTAACAGCATGGAAGACGGCTTTGCACTCTGAGCGGCCAGTACTTTTTCCCTTGTATGTTCGGATGTAAGTCGTACCCGAATTGATCGATGGACTCGATGATTTATGACATAACATGAGACAACATCAGGCAACTTGTTTCAAGCTCCGACCAACAGTCCCGACAAGGGAAGCGCAGATGAAGGCCTACAAGTTACTCCGACCTGCCTACAGAGTACTTTTGTTCTCAGCCCCAAAGTCTGGAACGCTTTCGAAGCCCTCAGAAAGATGCCCTCCAGCCAGGATGCGACAAGGATGGAGCGGAAATTTTCTGCAGCTTTTTTGTGCACTTGGGTTCAGAAGAGCTTGGTATCTCTCGCCTTAGTTTGCCCTCGCGAGCCGAGACAGGAGGAATCCGAGCAAGAAACTCAAAACAAGGTCATGTGGTGCCTTTCAGATCCAGCATCGACGAGGTCTCATTGACAAATGTACTGAACACAGTCAGAGTTCTCCGTAAAATGTCTGCCAAGCAATTTCTCTTATTATTTATTATTGTCGTGTCGTGTGCGCACTGAACGCCTTCAGGTCTCAACGCACTTGGGTGACACAAAGGATCGTTCATTTTCCCCCACCCTTTCTCTTGTATTTGCTTTTTCTTCCTATCTCCAGTCAGAGTTGACGAGTGACCTTCTGCGGCGTGCGCCGCCCCCTGCCGTCTCCGCATTCTGGGCGGCGACTGCAGGACGCAAGGCGTTCTCTCAAAATCTCGATGACAGCTAACTGCGCACCGGCAGGACGAAGTTCTGGGGATGACTCGATGAGTTAAACAAACGCTTGATCATATTGGTAGAAACACTGACAACTCGTACGGTAAGTCGTTCATAAGAAGTTCTTGTTCCGTGGTTCTTTTCCGTTCAAATCTACCCCCACTGAGGATACGACGGGACTCGGGAGTAACCTTGCGTGTTGGCCCACTGGTGTTGTTCACTTGTTACTGGCGGTTCCAGCATCTACATTTGGTATGTTGAAGAGCTGCAGCCTGCAGGGATATCCGAGTGTCAAGCAAGATGATCATCAACGTGTTGATGCCCTGTGGAGATCTGCTTCCCAACATTTCACACTTGCCACACATGTGTGTCTGAGGGACGTACGAACTGGATTGATTTCTCGAACCCCCATATGGGCATCAAATGACGTACTGTAAGGACTTAGACCTGCAGGAGGGCTTCAGCCAGGCAAAACTTACCCTCCTTTTGGTGGATCTGATTCTGCGGGTGGTCGGTTCTCTGCGCGCCGTCAAACTTTCACGGCTTTCCTCTTAGGGCAATCCCGTCGCGTCACGTTCTTGGGTTCAGAGACGGTCAGCGTCGGGATAAATCGGCACACTATGCTAGTCGCAAAGTCAAAAGGACAAATTTGTTGTAACTGTATGGACTCCGTAACTACGTGTTTTTATTTGATCATCTACAACTGTGATCGTCTCAAGTCTTTTATTGACGAACCTGATCTGCGAAGAGGGTCCGCGTACATCAGTGCTTTCAAGGAAAAGCTGGAGTACGTCGAAGTTTATTGTTGTTAATCTCTTGAAGGTGAGCTGGCAAGTGAGTTCGGGCCTTGGGGCCCAAACAGCAAGCGGGCATTTTTATTACGATCATGACCATCGGTGGACCACAAAGCGAAAGACCAGTTGATGGTGAGAAAAAAGCCAAAGCACGCACTGAAGAAAGAAGGACTAAATGTCCAGCTAGTGAGACCTGCAGTGAGGGAATTTAGATATTATTATTATTATTATTACTATTGATTTAGACCAGTCTACTGGAACAGGATGTCTAATATGAAGGAGAGAATTGCCATTCTTCAAGGGTCAAGCTGTGACTGGTAACTTGCTTCGTACTCCGTACGGAGGACTGTATTATGGAATTCCCTGCAGCGGATGTCTGTGCTGAGTCTCTGACTTGGTCGCACGAAGAAGATCTGGCCCACTTCCCCGGATTAAGTATTGGCGGGATGAGATGACGGGTTTCAGCCATGGATCGACAGGATAATAAATCTCAGTTGTACCTTTGTATCGTACTCTCGAACTACCTAGCAAGGCCATGCAAAGACCCAGCTGTCAGGTTCGCATTGTCTTCTGTCACGGCTCTCAGGATTCACCAGTATGGCATCTTACCAATGGGAGATTGCCCTGCTGAAGTGGCGAATTGGGGGCGCCAAAAACCACCATGAACACAATGAGACCTGGTCAGCTAAAAGGGGGATTCAGATTAGCAGCTAAGTTAGCACTATGAAAGCGTGGGGTGTGGTTCTAGGATCTAGCTGCTGCTGAGCCGTGTCGTGACATGCAAGTAATGTCAATAATAATGATGCACTAGGCCTGGAGTCTGGACAATTCAAGGGGGTAACTGTACGGAGTTTACATATCCGAGAATGCATCATACAGTACTCCGTACTGTACTCCAGCAGCAGCAGTATGGAAAAGCAGGCAACTTGCAAAGCAGGGTTATTCTATCTCTCATGGCAATGATGCGCAAGTCTGGTTCTTCTCTTCACATTCCTACGATAAACTCGTCGCGTCGCGGAGTACATTCCCCTCCAAAGGTACCAACCGACCGTGAACTTGATCGATGGCTTGCCAAATTCTCGTCGAGTCCAGGGAAGCGGACGATCGTTTGCCGTGACGCACTGGCTGGAGGATTGAGGATCATCCGCCCTGGGTCAGCCGTCCACTTGACTCCATGCTGCGCTTTGGCAAGGTCTTTCTCTTCGTGTCCTCGCCTCGCCAGCAAATCAGCATTGCTCAACCGACTTGACAGGTTGCTGGTGGATTGGCCTGGGCTCCCCCGCACGCAAAGTTAAAGTGCGAGGCGTCTGGCACGCTCGATACCATTCCAGTATGTGCAGTACGTCCATGCTTACGGAGTAGTAGTAGAGTCTAAGTTAGCAAATCAATAATCCAATTTGCCTAGTTGTGGCCTCGTCCGCCAACCTAACGCTGAAAGGGCCGGCCTGTGTGTCTTCTCTCTCGAGTCCCGCCTATTGTATGGAGTTACCTAGGTAGACCACTCATTATCATTATGTGACAAATACAGTTACTATTACAGACTAGGTTGCGTCAGGTCAGAGGACAGTGCACAAACACCGGGGGGAGTGGTCAGGCGAAGCAGCCAGAGCATCGACTCCCTGTCTGGGCTTCAAAGTGTTTCGCCAACCTAAATTCGCAGCCGAGATCCAACGCTCCCCGCTTTCGAAAGAGTGCAACCGACAAACCCCGTCGCGCTCTTATACTGGGCACCGGTCGCCCTGGTATGTAAGGCCGTATCTTCTCCCCCCCGCTACGACAGTTGCGCTGTCTTCGAGATTTATTCAATGTTGTCCACGCAAAATACTTCGGCTTTTATCCTTCCACCTCCACCACGGGATTATGGCAGCACTGGCATTCACCCAGATCTGATTGATTGTCGCACCTCCACCCGCTCGGTGAACCGGTCGGAAATCCCCGCTTTGTCCGAGTGTCCCTCCTCCGTTCTCGAAGACAGCGACTTCCATGCAGCCAGCGCCAGTGCCGACGATATATCGGACGACCAGCCCGACTCGTGGGATGGAGAAGTTCTATCGGAAAGCTCTCCCACGGCGGAGTTGGATCTGGTTGCCGAGGTTCCCAACGCTGGCCTTGAATCACAACGATCCGCTGCTGGTACATCCACAGGCTTCAGTTTCGCGGTGATTACGGCCACCAACGCAGATGTCGGAATGGCAGAGGTCAACCCCAAGGTCGAGGAGCTGGACGATGTAGATGAATTAGAGAGCATAAAGCCGGCGGGGGTGGAGACGTCCGACAACAACCAACAGACTACGTCGACCGTGGGTGTCCCCGTCAACGTTCCACGGAAACGTGGGCGACCGCGCAAACATCCGCTTCCAGTTGCGGGTGGGCAGGTCAAAGTCGCCAAAGGTCGATCCAAGACAGGGTGTATAACTTGTCGGAGAAGAAAGAAGAAGTGCGACGAGACGAAGCCAGCCTGTTTGAATTGTCAGAAGAATGCCATCGTCTGCGAGGGTTATCCTCCAAAGGAGATTTGGAAGAGCGGCAAGCAGAAGATGGAGGATGGTAACATTTTTGACTCCCCCACCTGCCCTCGATCGCATGAATTTGAGGTCCGTTCTAATATCATTATGCTCGTCTATAGCAGCTCGAAACCAATGCGTCGTCTCCGCCGTGCCCCGTACCTTGCCCTTCCTCATCGACGGTATCGAGACCGATATAGACCGACGCTTCCTTGACCACTTCGTCTACGGCTTCAGTCGCGTTTTGACCCTGATAAATGACGACTCGAACCCGTTCAAAGAGATCCTCCTTCCGATGGCATGTCAACATAGGGGTCTCATGCACTCACTGATGTGCCTTTCTGGATCGCATCTGTCAGCCTTGGATCCCGAGCCGAAGCTGAAAGAACGCAAATACTACCATTTCCACCGCGCGATAAGAGATCTGAAGGACAGTATCAATGCGACCTCTACGGCCTCTGGAGACGAGCCGCAGCTTCTAGTGGAAGATCCCATCATCGCTTCAACCATTGCTCTGAGCTTAAATACGATCTGTGAAGGGGAAACCAATGGCGAGTACCGGCCGCACATGGATGCCGCGCGGTATCTACTCGTGACCCAACAACCGAGAAACGAGAAGTTCCGGCAATTTATCGTGGAATTCTTCCAATATCACGATGTATCGAACTCGATTACTTCTCTGGATCGGCGGCCTGCGCACTTGAACGGCGAACTTCGTCTACCGGACTTCGTCCCGTCCCCACAAGCGGGAGCATTTCTGGGAGTGTTCGACGGTCTGTTCAACTACATCTCGGAGGTGACCAGGCTTCGCGACCGTATTCGCCAGCGGTTTAACGAAGGCTACGAACCTGCAGTAGATTACCAGACTCTTAGTGAAGCGGTTGCGATCGACTCCGCCATCCGGAGCTGGGAGACCTCCCATCCACCCAACACTCCCAACTACTATGCGGCTCAACTCTATCGCCAATCTACCTGGGTGTATCTCTATCGAACCATCCGTCCCTCGCGACCCAGTGAGAAGATTGCTCAGGTGGTTGACGATGGCCTTGCCTATCTGGACCAGTTGCCCCAGGACGCAGGACCCTACAGTATCGTCCTCATGCCACTCTTCCTTCTGGGATGTTCTGCCTTTGAGCCTCGACAACGAGAGCGGATCAAGAAGGGCTTCGACACTCTCAAGGCATACTCGAATCTTCGAAACATTGAGCCGGCTCTCAAAATTGTCGAGAAAGTGTGGGAGGTCATGGACACGAAAATGGAAGACAGTTGGGATTGGGAGAAGATCATCAAAGATATGAAGATGGACTTCCTTATAACTTAAGGTCGACTCAGCGAACCGCCGTTGATCCGATCGGCGCAGACCTTTTCTTTCTGTTCTGATACCTCATTTTTCTCTCCTGATATCCTCGTTTCCCTTTCCTAAAACTTTCTTCGCTGGTTGTCTCTCTGTTCTCTGATCATTAGTGGTCGGTCCATCCACTTCATCGCATCATCCTTTGGCGTTGTGTGTTCATCATGCATGTGATACCTTTTTCCTTTCTGTTGCCATGTGAAGGAATTACTTTCTTGATCAAGACCAGGACGGGAAAAGGTCACCAGTGTCTTATTATCTTCCACCATACGGCGGGAGGTCTGGCGTCCCTTGGGCATGATTAAGGGGAGGGGGGTATGTGGGAGAAAACAAAACGGTCTTTTTCTTTTTTTTTATTTCCTTTCCCTGTCACTGTGCTAAGGGGAGTGGTGTTTCAAAAATTGTTTTACTGGCAGTGGAGAAATGGCGGATTGCATTGTTCTTTCTGTTGTTAAGTGTCTGAAGTGTTCTTATGATGTTAATGGCGTGGATGTACTTGTTGGATGACAGCGTTGACTTTTATCCAAGCTGGAAACAATCTTGTCTTGTAAATATGATGTTCAATGAGCCTACTGCTGTGATATACCCTGTCCAAATCATCGATAACTTTGAAATAATTATGCTTCTGATTGTCCGCGCGAAATCTACATCTTCGTTATATAGGAGTTGCTTAGGTCTACAAAGAAACTCGCCGCAATAGTGTAATATTACATGTTCTGAAATCTCTGTCAATAATCATCTACTGTGGAAGTCATTCCAACGGAAGATAAGAAACCTTAGCTGTCGCTGGTCATATTTTAAATTGAACCGCCTTCCCCGCAGATCTTATGGTTCATCTGGAGGACAGGCAATGAATGACCAGTACTCCATATGATGGGCCGAATTCGAATCATACGTGATACAGCCTATCAGTTAACCAAGGAATCACCTTGAAGAGAGGCTTCGCCGTTCTATGAATGAGGGCGGATTGTATCTGACAATTCCTAAAGTGGCAGTTGCTAACCTCGACTTCTAGTCTGCTCTCCTCTCGATAACTACAGTACTCCGTTCTGTACTCGTATTAAGGGGGGGGGGGGGGGACTCC
>JSYV01000825.1:0-41805 GCA_000787455.1 Evansstolkia leycettana | reverse complement strand
ATCCTTTCTGTATGTATCTACTAGTTAGATAATAAAAGGCTTTGGCCCTCTACATTTTGGAACGATTCTAGGCTGAGCAGGTCAAAGAGACCGAGTTGACTTCTTCGAATGGAGTTTTACAAGTATTAAACGCCACCCCAGGGTACCGTTCTACAGGAATTCTAATACTAATTAGTAGATGTTCAAAGAGAGCTCAATTTCTAAGGATGAAAGTAAGATGTATGCAGGTAATTGATAATATATACAGCCATTGCCGCGCTCAAAACTGTAGTAGAATATGAGAAATATCTGTCCGGATAGTGTACATGTTGTATCTCTCAGTCAACAACAAAGCATTCGAGATTTTGAGATTCTCTTGGCCACTCGAGAATCGTTTCTGACGAAACAGGAGTTCCGATCACTAGCTGCACATCCCATTCCAAGGTACCAACTCTCATATCATGCCGGGACACAGTGTCTACAGGAATGCTGATTGGGGTGGTGTCTCCACGCAAAACAAGAGTGGACCGTCGACGACTTCAATACTGCTGTCCGCAATTTGCAGGGTGGGCCAGGTACAATTGGGCAATTCCGCCAACGGCGACAATCCGTGTTGTTGTTCTGGTGTACGCGAACGACGACTACGAGGGCAATGACATGACTTGCGATGGTCAATGCCATCACATTGTTGATTCATGTGGAGATACTTGCGGTGGAGAGGCGCCATATTAATGGCCCGTCGTGCTGAGTTGATGGATACTGAGACCGCCCAGTGACCATTGCATACCGTCTGTCTAGTCTTTGTTGCTTTTGAACCAGGCCATTCTCGAATATGATACAGATGAGTTATCCATTCCTGCGAGATTGTTGAACATCTATGTCAAGATGGAAACAAATCGGTATTGCAGCCTGGATTGTTTAGTTGGCAAGCAAACTTTGTTTTGTCAAAAGTCTGAGCTTAGAATTGGGCGTAGGAATTTTGAAAAAAAACTCTCTAATTGCACTCGCTTGGCAATCGACTAAGGAAAACATGGTCATCTGTGGAATTGGGCGAAGGAGAACAAAGACATCACTGGTTTTGTCTCATCGTACACATTCCGTTATACACTTGCATCCTGTACAAGTCAGCAGCTAGACTTGAACCGTCTCGCACCAGGGACATTCACTTATGGCCTGCCGCATTACCCATCCTCCTACAAATACACTTCATTTACTCATCTTAAACTTCCTTTTAAAAATCCAATACAGCTATTGGCGAGCCCTCCTTGGACGATCCCACCTAGTCATCAATCATCCATTGGCTTGTCCTCCAAAGTCACGCCTTTCGGTTCGCTTTCTGCCAGGCTGTTTCTGTTGCTGCTGGTTCCTGAACCGATACCAGCACTGGGGATGACGGGAAAGCCGGATCGGCTGCCCATGCCTGGCTTGCGAGTACCACGTGCGCCAGAGCGCGTAAGAGAGTTGCGCTTTTCCAGCTCACCGGTTTCGCTTGCTAACGGAGCTGGTGTTGGTGTTGGTGAACCATCTGATCCAGCAGCTGGAGGTGAATTCGAAGCTTCGGTTGAGGCGTTGGCACTTGTAGGAACGGATGCAGAAGAATCAGTAGGTGTGCCATTGGTTGCACCTTCTGCGGCCTGCGTGTTCGCGTTTGAAGTCTGTTCAGCTGCCATGGCCAAATCGCTGCCGCCAGGAACTTCAAGGCTGTTTCTGCTAACCACCCTGCGCTCAATAGCTGGTGGGCTGCTGACATTGATTGGAAACCGGCCCATTTCTGAAGCACCGCTGGAGCGGTCTCGTCGATGCTTACGAAGGGGAGCTGGGCTGCTGGCGCGGCTACGGTCCATGATGGCACGGTTTCGAGCCTCCACTGCCGCGCGGCGGTTGCTCTCATCTGTGCTAATGGCGCGAGGACGGTTGGCAGCGGTTGCAAGCCCCAAGATGCTTGACTGACGCTTGAGTTCACCAAAGATCTCATCCTTGTGCTGGAATAGATCGCGAATCAGGCGATAGCTGTGACGCTCATTCATTGTGAGGCTGCTCTCCACACGGGGGCGGAGAATACAAGGAGCTAGATTCTGAGCGAGAGCGGAAATGTACGTCTCATCGGCAGAAGTCAAATCAATGAGACGAGTGAAATGGGTCATGATGGCATCAAGCGTGGCAATGTTATTCAGCCGAAGCTGTCCGAGCGTGCTTTGCAGGACCTTGATCCGTCCCTCTTCGGTTGTCTCGTGAGCGGTCGTGGAATAGATTGTCTTGACGATTTCGTACACTTGGGAAGAAACCAGGGAGTCTGATTGAGAATGAGCAAGTTATCAAAACGAACCTTTGGTGATACAACTGACCTGGCAATTCGAGTAGGTATAATTTCAGAACGCTCGCAACGATGGGTATCTCATATTTCTCGAGGATTTCCCGATAGTCTGCCTTGCTGTTGTTCAACGCATTACGAAGATGATGGGTCGCCCCGAGAGGGACATCGTGAAGCCAAATCGCACGTCGTGCTTCATCACCCTCGAGTTCGGGATAGCCTAAGGTGGTCATTCATGAGATTTGGGAAACGTAGACGGAAAATATGAGGAAGCTTCAGCGACTCACGGTTATCAAGGAAGGTCAGTATGGTCGTGACGAGAATTGGAACGCGTTTGCGGTCAGCTCTAGCTCTGGCTTCAAGATCGACGCCAAAGATTTGGTCTGCAGAAGTCAGCGCAAAGTTCCATTGCATGGCCAGCTGACTCTTGAAATTTATTTACCTTCGACGGAGCCATAGTAGTTCTCGTAAGGCTGCACGCGCGGTACAAATCCACCGGTCCGGTAGTTCTCCAGCAGATATCGTAGATCGCCCAATGGTTGAATTGTTTCCTGGTACAACATCATGTGGTCCACGGTGCTTTGCAAACTGGGAATCACGTTGCTGATGGCGCCAGAGAAGTCAAGAACAACAGCTTTGATCGCTTTCAAGCGATCCAGCTCGCATTGCTCCATAAAGCGGAGATTGTCAATGATCTCTTCTTCAAGCCGGCACCTGATTTGGTCGAGTTTTCGCACAGCGGCTTTGTACCGTTCGTCAGCCTCACGCGCTTCCCTGCGTAGCTTCTCCGCGGGCGTCTCGTTCGGATGAGGATTGTTGAGCGGGTTCCAGCCAGCCAGCATCTCCGAGACAGAAGCAATGGGCGAGTCATTGCCATCTTCGCTTGATGCGATTGAGGTGACGCGCATCAAGGGTTTCTTCTTCTCGGGAATGCCAGTAATTCGAAAGACCTTTGGGCGCCACTGATAGTTCATTTTCGAGCTGTTGGCAAATGTGCTGCCCATGTTTCCGACCAACCGGAGGAAGCCATTGTCGACAAGGTCCTGTCCGATTCTCTCCGCATAACTCACACTTGTTGCGTTCATATGCTTCTGGATGTATTCGACGATGTCGGCGCCGGTTGAGGTGTTCTGATAGGTTCCAATGATAGGCACTTTAACCTCTCCCACCTTGATATTCTCCAGCATATGCGCTAAAAGCTTTTTGAGATCCTCAGGATAGTAAATGATATCACCGAGCGGAATCGGTTCTTGCTCTTCCCCCTGATCTTCGGGGAGAACAATCTTGGGTGTGGGCTGGACTTTCGGGCTTGCCTCGGGGCTCTGAAAAGCAAGCTTGTTCTCCTCCTCGAGATCCTCCAGCACGCGACACTTGTTGAAGTATTGGCTGCGCAGCTTCTTAACCAATTCCATCTGTTTTGTATACTCCTTTACCCGCGATTGGAGGTCGTCATGTGAATTTTGGATCCGGGCTTCGTGCTGGTCGCACCAACGGCTAAACGGGTTCACAACCAATTCGCGGATATTCGAAGCGATCTTCTGATGCTTTTTGGACGCCTCGATCATCTCAGTGCGGACGCCTTCGTATGCCTTCAAGAGTTCCGTAACATGAGCATGATATTAGACCAGTTTCGCAAGAGGAATTTGTCCTACCTTCCTGACGCTCGCACCATCGTCTTTGGCGAAGCCACTTGTCATCCGATCCACACCTGGGGCTATTTCGCCCAGCTTCTGGCCATACTGCTCTTCTGCATCCGCACGCATTGTCGCGATGGTCAAGATTTGCTTGTTTTCCACGACGCCTTGCTGGAGTTTGCCGTAAAGCACGCCCAGACCAGTTGCGTAGTCTGCCGTCCAGAATGAATCTGCGAAACCAGGCATTGTGACTAGCTGCAAACGAAACCAGTTCCACCACTGTCAAGAATTTTATACACTGCAGAAATATCGAAAGGCGAGGGGTATCTCAAAGCACAATGCGAAACGACGGGAATTAATCGATCGCTTATACAAAAGCTTCCGGAAGCTTTCGTAGAGACACACAACAGACTTGTACCGCGGACAGAACAAAGTCGTCGGTTAAGGCTGATGGGACAAGTATGTACAAATGTCGTCCACAGAGATGTTTTCCTGGTGATGGAGGAATCCTACCGTTGCAGGAAATGAAGAAGTTTAACCGTGGTTGGCGACGACAATGAGGCTGACACGAATGACAGAGACACTGCGAGCCGGGCCGAAATATGAGACAACTGAGAGGAAGTGTAAGCGCTAATTTGCGATCGGAAAGCAAGAGAAAAGCAACAAGAACATTAATCGGGCAAAAGAGTGAGATAGAATTGGAGAACGATTGATGGAGAAGGGCTCTGCAGTCGTGACAAAATATCAACAGGAGAAGGAAATCGAGCAAGGAAGTACGTTGGACGGCTGAGACTTCTCCCAGGAACTGGTCATCAAACTTATGGCCAGTGATGTTGCACAGCCCAGCACGCCTGTACGGTACTAGTACAGTAATTTACACATTTGAAACAAAAGCTGAGCCACACAGCCACAGCACTCACGTGTCTTTTCGTCTATTTTTAGGCGTGGTCGAGGGCCTGTACGTAATGTAATATACCGCACCATACTGTTTCCTAATTACCAATTGTAGGTTAGAGACAGCGAGATAAATTCAGAGCGAATTCTCCTAACATCCAGGTCATTATCTACTTGCAGGCTGGGTGTACACTTCATCGCAATCAACAATCTGCCATCTGGGTAGCTCAAATAGATTGCTGTAGAAGTGCTAGCAGACAAATACTATATGATCAACAAATCTAAACCGGGGATTGGTTACTGCTTTCCAAGCTGTGTAAAGAGCCGAAAGCATAAGATAAGATCTTCATAACTATAGCGAGCCGAAAGACAAACATCGATTGACAGATACTTTCAAGTAATGTATGAATGTTATAAATCGGTCGTCATTATTTCCATGTACATGAAGCTAATACACCAAAACTATATAGTTCCAGATGAAGGCATAGATCTTACGTAAGATGGAACAGAGGATCCTTCATATATATCGATAGACCTTCACAGAAAGTCTAAAATTGAAACCATCTAACAGAACCACTTGTAGGCCTTCTTCCACACTGGCCATGATGCCTGCTCGGCACGCTCCTCGGCAATGAGATGCTGAATATCGAGGTCCCGACGACCCGTAACCAGGTCCATGTCCATGGCGCGGACGAACTTGGTCCGGAACCAGAGCTTGTAGGGGATATAGCAGAGGATAACCACGGGAGCCGCAAGATACACGGAGAAGAAGTTCTCCACCAAGGCGCTCGCGCTCATCGATGAGTATCCGATAGGAGCGAAACCAGTCCAGAATTGAACGACCAAAACAAGGACGTTGAAGATAAATCCGATCCAGGAGCCGATAACGCCCGCCTGAGAGCGGAAGGCCAATTCATCAAGGCTGTGTCCTTGTGCTGCCCAACCACGGCGGAATCGGATGTGGGCGAAGCAGATCGAGCCCCAGGTGAAGATGGAAGAAAGACCGGAAAGGGCCATCATCCACATGAAAGCCTCAGTCTGTTTGGAGGACGCAGCCAGGAAGCAAAGCAAACCCAGAGTTGATGCGACAACGATAGAGACAAGTGGGCGACCACGACGATCAATGTAGGCCAAAATTCTCGGCGCCTGTCCTTGTTCAGCGAGGGCTGCAAGGGTACGAGATGAGCCGTAGACGGAGGAGTTGCCGACGGACAAGACAGCGATCATGATAACAACGTTCATGACAGAGTCAAGGCCAGAGATGCCTGCATCCTTGATGGCAATAACGAACGGCGACGCCTTCGCATCGGCAGAGGACGTGCCGATAAGGCGTCCATCGGTGTAAGGGACAAGAAGACCGACAATAGTAAGAGAGACGATGTAGAAAAGTGTAATACGCCAGAAGACTTGCTTGACGGCGGTGGGGAGGGATTTGCGCGGGTTGGCAGTTTCAGCAGCCGCAAGACCAACCAACTCAGTACCCGCAAAGGCAAAGGCAGCGTTAACAAAGACGCTGCAAAGACCCTTGAAGCCGTTGTTGAAGGCACCGGGGTTATGCCAGTACTTCCCACCGATGTAGCCGCCCCTAGGGCCGCCACCACAGTTGAGGATGATGCCGAGAATGCTGTCAACTGGTTAGCTCAACACAACCCAACTTGCAAGATTAGGTCAAGATCTCTTAACTTACATGAAGCCGATCACGGCAGTGACCTTGATGATCGAGAAGACAAACTCAGCTTCACCGTAGCCCTTAACGCCGAACAAGTTGATTGAGACAATCAGAGCCCAGAAGATTGCGACCCAAGCGGCATTAGAGATGTTCGAGCCCCAGTAGTCGACGGTGATAGAAGCGGCAACGATTTCCAGAGGCAAGACAACCAGCCATTGCAAAGCGTAATTCCAGCCCATGGCGAAACCCCACGCAGGATCAATGAAACGGGTCGAGAAGTGCGAAAAGGAACCGGCAACAGGGAAGGCGACAGCCATCTCACCCAGCGCATGTACAGTGCAGTACAACATGGCACCAATGAGCATATAAGCGATGAGAACAGAAGCGGGACCACCAGTGTTCAGGACAGCACCAGAGCCGACGAAGAGACCAGTGCCTAGATGAACATATCAGCTTGCGCGAGTCCATTTTAGCTCAGGATGAGATCCATACCGATCGAACCACCAATTGCAATCATCTGCAAGTGTCGACCTTTCAAGCGGCGTGCCAGCGGGGAAGAGGCAGTGTTCGCGGCAGCACCCTCGAGATCGAAAGACTTGCCATCAGCACCGCGGGCTGTGACGTGCGCATTGGGATCTCGCTTGAAGCTATCGATAAAACGTCGACCAAGACTGTCTCTGGCGGTTTCCGTCTCCCCAAAGATCGGGAGAGGAGCGTCCGCACTGGCAGTAGGCACTGCCTTGGACTCCATGTCTTTCTCCATCACGATTGAATTGATGCGCTGCTCTCTCTTTCCTTATGTTATGAAGGAATGGGTGTAAACAGAGGGAGGGTTGGAGGAGGTACGGGAGAGGGGAGAACGTTGAGTCCGCGTAGTATACTGCAATGAGTATTCCAGGCGTGTCTAAGCCAGAGACACAAGGACCCTATCAAGGGAGCAGTCTGGAAGAGGTTTATATCCTTGAGGGAGCTTGTTCAAGGGAAGACCCGACAGAAAAGATAGGCGAAAAGCTCCCAGTATAAATAGGAACAGGGATGTCTTGGGGGCCGGACAGGAAAGCGTCGGATCAAGAGACTGAACATCAAGAGGAGGCGGGGGGGTCATTTAGCTGGTAGACCACGACTGAGAGAAGCTATGATGCCGCGACGCCACGTACGAATATGGAGAGGGGGATATGGTTGGGCCGCGGAGGAGGCGATCTCTAGCGTTTTGGCGCACATTCTGGAGAAGACTAATTTAACTTTACCAGGGTACCTACTGGGATTGGCTGATAAGACTCCGTAACTCCATACTTAGGGCCATAGTCCCCTTTTCTTGCCGCAGTACTCCGTATGTAGAGAGTACCTACACCATGAGGGAATTGAGAACCGCCGAAAGGGGACCATGATTTGGGGGAGTTTATACTCCGTAGTCGCTTTCACAGCTGTGAACTCGAGACATGTTCAGGCTTCACTGAACACTGGAGTGACAATAGCGATTTGTAAGTGGTAGACTTTGAGACGCAGCCGGATTGATTCCTGCATCTGGCTAGAGCAAAGTCTAATCACTGCAAGCTTCGAGGTGGTGGGTTTGGTCATGATCTTGTTTGCCTTCGAAGAAAGTTCATTGTCGAGGCTGCATGCTTGTGTCGGCTAAAGCGATGAAACTTTCTCGGCGATCTGCATCTCAACATTTTCTTCTATTGTAATTACTTGTTGATTGTATTATTCTAGAACAGTAGCAAGAGATAATGCAGGGATGTCACTTATCTCTTTATCTCTTCGCGTGTTTTCACCAGTCTATTTGGTCAATTGGGATTGGGGGGAATCTTACCAAGCGGCCGAAGTATGCCCCAGTCTCCACCCAGTTGCCCAACCAAGTATTTGCTGATATTGGCCCAGAGTGGAGAAGTGCAGTAGCAGCACAGTAGCACACTGAGTATTTTGAACTCGCAGCGATTGAATAATGCTGTTCAGTAATGGTAATTGACATGACTCTTCCAAGAATATTATCAATAATCTAATAATAATGACACCACTGATACAAAACATAGATACATAGGGGACAACAGATACCTTTAGCCAACAGTCACAGAGTACTCTGTACCAGCTACTCCGTGAAAAGAAATGCAAGATTTCGTCTCACAAGATCTAAACCCTATTTCCTCCGGCTTCCTGACACCCCTGTTGGTTGCAAGGATGTTTCCTTTGTCCAGCCTGTCCAGCGTGTCACTCTGTTCTCTTGCATCCGGCGGACCTGCTGGAGTTAGTGACTCGGCCGTCAGAAGAATAGACATTATCAGGAACCATGGATGCTTGCTCAGGTGGCCTTGGATAAGCACTTTACTGTAATTATTATGTAGGGTCTGGGATCAGTCCTTACCTAGGTTAGGTAATCGACAGCCACTGTCCGCAAGGAGGTTAGCCTGGTACAGTCGCCCCCACCTCCACAAGACAGGCCGCCAATCAAGTCGATATACGGAGACCATCCTGATAAGAGCCCTGCTTCTTAACTTCCGGAGTGGCCGCCAGTCTGTCACTGGTGACGACGATACTTCCAAGGTTCGATACATGAGATAGTCGCAATTGGAAATTGCCTTCGTGCTGATCATGGCAGTTCAAACTTCGAAAGGCAGGGATGTCTTGGCCTTCTGGAAAACACGAAGAATGTCTTAAAATCTTACATCCCTTTCATTCCCGGTCAATCACCCGGACCGGTTTGAAAGAGAAGTTAGAGTCTAATTTGCAGTTTCCGATTCTCCAGTAGTCTTAGAGAAAACTACCTTTAAACTCAGTGTTCTTAGTGAACCATATTGTTTTATTCTTCTTCTTCAACTTTATGGTCCGTATGCCAGTCTAAGACTGAAAGTTATTGGGCTCCTCACCTTCTCTACACACATTAATTGCCTCCAGATGATTGGAGAATCAGACCCATCAAGTTATTCAACCTGGTGTCTTCCAAAACCCTTGCTCAACTGCCCTAAACAAGAGTCCTACTAACAGTACTCTGCAGGGGGAGAACATGGAAAAACTCAAGGGACAGTAATAGGTTGATGAATCCTAATCTCAGCGCTATTTCACCAATCAAACTAGATCAGCATGCGGTTTTGCCGTGGGCAAGAGCCCCTTGAGTTAAACTCCTAGCAGCTATACATGCCTTAAGCCCTATAAAGTTAAAAGTGTATTGATATGCAGAGTACCCCTCGTATATGCCATGCTGTTGTGCCCCCCCGTGGGTTTCAACCCATCCTCAAAGCCTCAGTATGGACATGATTCTCTGTCAGATACCTACTACTCCGTACAATGAGTTGCCTTGAAGTATGCTGCCACTGCATACCTGGAGGGCTTGGTGATCTCTATCCTCACGTGACCCGAGGTGGCTGGCAGCCACTTATGCATGGAAGTGCAGGAGAACAATGAAGGAGCCGAACTTCAATAGGGAGCACCAGAGTCACAAGAATTGAAATCGACATCCAACCGGCCAGGTGGTCTACGAGTACGACTGGATGTTAAGTTGGGTTGCGAACTTCATCCATAACCTGGTTCCTATCTCCACGGCGTAGCGCATCATGATAAGCTTCGAGACAATTTTGATACCGAACCAACGCAAATACGAGATCAGATGAGACATCCTCCAGGCCGCTCCATTGATACATCCCTCCGAGGATGCCTTGTGGCTCCGGAAAACCGTCGGGGCTGATCTGCAGCACCCATCTGGACGCAGAAGTGGCAGCTTCGCCGACTTACCCATCTTCATGCCTGTCGCTTCTCCAAGTTTGTCTTTGTGGGAGTTTCTATCGTTGACAATGCCAATCACAACATCGCCATCACACACAGTATCGCAGGAAACGACCTGCCTCTTCTTGTTGCTCCAATTGTTTCAGGGTTTGACTGTGCTCCACTATGATAAAGTAAGGAGCCTCTGATAACATTCAGGTCCACTGTGCTTGGAAATGATAGTTTTGAAGGCTCTGCCATTATCAGAGAATTGACTTCGGCATGCTCCTCGGAAATATTTGTCCCTCTTGGCTGTTCCCATTTACCGAGGAATGGACGGACCTTGGCAAGACGACCCAAAAATATGTCTGGGAAGATGAATCCTGTACGTGGTTGTCTCCTTTACTGGGCATCATTTATTGCATACTGATGTTGTTCATTTCGTTCTCTGATCTGCGTTACCGGCGACCAATGACCGATCTCGCGTCACAGACCTGAGTTCGCAGCGATCCAGGCGCCGTTTCCATGTACATCGTCTAATATTCACTCTGCACGCTAATACGTAAATGGCTGGAGTCGCCGACTCACCGACTCACCGACTCGCTGACCATCATAAAGCCCTGCAATTGCAATATTGCCTAGGTACGGAGTAATACTATCTATATCAATTTGATTGTCTATTACTGGCCAAGTCTTGTTATATTTCGCCTTGGTTGGCTACCGTAACATCGCGTTGAATTTTTTGCGATACTATATGCCCAAGCACTAGATTGAGTCCCTCGACTCCAGAACTACGAACTCCTCACAGTCCTCGTGGACAGACTCTCGTGGTTAGGCATTTTTGTACGGAGTACTTCGTACCTATCCCCGATTGTGGTGTGGTTGTAAAGTTTCGCACGCCCACGGGTTACAACCGCAGGGCGCCGTGGGAAGATCACTAGAAGATCATTACCTACTTCAGCCACCCTCTATCGGCTTTCTTGAAGTTCTGATATCCGAGAGACTCGAATTGTTGAGCTTCACTGCTGTCGAAGTTCGAACAGGTTGGATACGTTCCAGAGTCGAGCCGTCTGACTCGTGGTTTGAATGTGACAGGTCATTAGTGTTTGTCTAGCACAATAGCACCACGTCCACGGATGCTTGGCAGCAGCGCCGTTGGCGAACACTACCTACAGAACGTGGGATTTCACCAAGGATTGATCTGTGGACGCGATTTTACTATACTCATAAATCCGACTTGGACCGAAGACTGGCTTCTCAATGGGCATGCCAAGGCCCATATCATGCTTAGTTATTCCGTACTTGTGTGCACATTGCTACCCTCGAAGAGGATGGTATGCGCTTCCATATGATCACTGGACAAATTGTATAAGAAGGACCTAGGAATACTTGTCGTGAGACTCGACTCCCACAATCAGTCCACTCTGATCTAGCACAGTCAACGATTATCGTACGTAATCTTGGACATTGACCAACATCAAGTACTTGCCTCAGCTTGAAACCTTTTGCTGCCTAATTGATGTGTGATTATTCAAAAGCCCGTCGGCGACTCCGTGATATACAGCACCAAGATCTCGGCCATTTTCCGCCCCGCCCGGCTTATGTTTTCGCGAAGTCTCAAACAAAAACGCGCTCCTTATCATCTCAGCCCACTGAAAAGCAACAATTTGTTGGTTTCCACATCATCTCCCTGAGATGATTCCTTGGCACCAGTCCACTAGCACACGCTATTCACCAGAGTTGAAATTACGGTTGGACCAATCTCCGCCCACGGGAAATGCGGGGGAAGAAGAGCGGAACCTATTATGTAACAGATACTACAGAGTACTTTTTGGCCCGTCGTGGGTCTGGGGTAATGACAATCCCGCCATAAGGACTACAAAGATCAAAGGAGAAATCCACTTAGGTACTCGTATATCCTATCTGATTTATCCATTGGCCCATTTCAGATCATTACGTACTATTATTCATTTTGATTTGTGCATACTACCATTCGAGAGAACGGGTTCAACGGCCTGTCCCGTAGTCGCTCTTTACTGCGGTATTTCCCTCCCCAGATTCTCCACTAGCTATTCAGTAGTATGGTACAGATAGATGGCGCGCTGAGAACATACTCCCCAAGTATCCACCATGGGGTCAAGCTTGATTGTCGTCTCCTTTCTTACCCCAGGTTTCTCAATGATGCGAATATCCACCAAGAACAGGAAGTGTGGGCTCTGTGGAGTATTCAACTTGCGGAGTAGGTTTAATCACATAAGAATAATGCAGTGCCTTTGACGTGCTCAGGTGGCAATCAGCAAGCCTAGTCGATGTTCGCCATTGGTCGGGGACAATAATGCCCCAAAGCATATATCTCAGAATCAATGAAATCTTCTTCGCCATCAGCAGGTACAGACTACAGTTAGAGCAGATCTTGCCGCTCCGAATGTAGCCGCTTCGTTGTGAAAGTCAATTCACGTCTGACAGGTACCAATCGTTCCTTGGATCGCTGACACGGGCAAGTTTCGGATCATCACGCTACAGCACCTCGTATCTAGACTCTGGAGACGCACATGGAAACCTTGATGACAGAAGTCACACTTGCATTAGCAATCGATAGTTCTGAGCAAAGTAGAAAGTCTGAATACAATCTTCTCCTCGCCTTCGGTGTTCTGGATGAAGATCTAGATCATTCTCTTGATTTTGCTGCTGTAAATTCTCATTGTTCTGGGCAGTGCGTGAGTGACCGTATGCTCGATGCCCATTCTTGTTCATCTACTTTCATTTTTACTCGTTGATATGATGTCGAGATCGCGTAGTAGTCTGGAAGACCCTTGATGTGCATCTTTTGCATTCCTCACTATCCCATCACCGAGCTTGAAGACAGAGGTCTCCCCTACATATCAAAATTCAGCGTCTTCGCGGAGTGATTATCAAGTCTTCAACGAAGGGGGCGCCTTTGGCAAATTGATGTGTAAAATTCACAGGTTTGCGTTGACCACTTGCATCAAGCAATGGATTTGCATGCAAGTGAGTCTCAAGCGTCGAATTACGTATCAAAATCGAGAGGAAAGGAATTTCTATAATGAACAAGATACGAGAATCACAATAAACACCTGGAATTTCCTCATCGTTGTATCCTTCTTCGGATTTCGGTCATTGAAAGCCCTCGTGACGGAGCTTTCTCTTAGCCAGAAAGAAGAATGAAATTCATAAAATCATGAGCTGCCAACTGGTCCTTCACCACCGGGTATCAACTGAGGAAGAAAATCAGCTCCAGCGCAAGGGGTCGGTTAAGGCGGTCACTGTACCATGCAGATGTTGTTCCCATTTAGTAAGATCTTGGGGAGCTTAACCTGCGCTCCGGTATAATCGCTATCATCATGTTAGTTAATGCAATCCTTCAGTAAAGACATGCAAGAAAAAGACTCGAAAGGAAAATGAAAAGATTTCGAGTGAATCACACAGAGCTGGGGATACTGCTGCGCGTCATTGAGACGAAGAAATGAACATACAATTCAGTCACATCTTCCAACACCATATCTACGTCAAGGTCAGCATATAGACAGCCTCCGAACGACAGCGACGTGAGACTTACTGACGTAGTCGTCAAAACCCAGTAATGTCCCAGAGAACTCTAAAGGGATGGTCAGCTGAGGATATGTGTCTACCCTGAGAATAGACTGACCTTTGTCTCCCTTCATAATAACCCATATTCTGGACCCAACGCACTTGTCAATAAGCTCTATCGCATTCGATCAGCATGGGAAATCGTAGTTCTTCAACGTTTTATATCGGCAACTCACCCAAAGGAAGGAGCTGAGATGCCATTGCGGTTTGGTGCGATTCTGAACTCCCTGCTTGGGAATCTTGTTCGACTTCAAATAAATCAAAATGAGCAAGAAAAGGACAAGCTTATCCCTCAAAGATTCGATATTTTGCTCTTTATTCTTTGCATCAACGACGCTTTACCTTGTCTGTCTTTCAGTATGTGTCTGGCAACCTGGATGTTCGGTTTCGCCGACCCGAGGCGCTAACCCAATTGAGTTCGTCCAGCGGAAATCTCCCGAAGCACGCATATTGCTTTGTTTAACTACGGAGTACTTGCAAGTTGCAAACATCTGAGCCTCGCCATTACTCTTTCATGAGTTGCTCATGGGTCATAAAGTTTGACTTTTACATTATATATGTTTTCAATCTCTGGGACGGCTTGAATCGCCGTGCGCCGCCCAGAATGATTGATTTGAACTATGAGAACTTGCCCGAGCTTCTCTGCGGGCATGAGGTGCCCATGGGGTGCAACGCTCAGCAGCAGTGTTTATTGCGATAGATCGCTTGGATGTGTGCTGAGGCACCGAAGGTAACGAAGGTCTATTGATTTTTATCCTGCTTGCGAAATCGAACTGACAATTGTTGGCGTTCTCGCAATAGTGTCAGCACCGATTTATCTGAAAGGCGCTTTCGCAGTACGCTTCTGTCAGCCTGTCTGCGAGCAGAGCCAGTTGTTCTTACATCGAAAAGAGCATTTTCAGCCTCCCCTCCAGCTCGAATCTCGTTAGATGACGGTGAAGATTTTGAGGATGAAGACACCCATGATATCTCCCGTTTCACCTCATCCAGTGACTTGAGCAGCATGATTCGAAGAAGACGAGATGGAGAACAGGTTGCGAGACAAAAGTCCGCTAGGGAGGCTCTGCGGGCCAGCCAAAAGTCTGCTGCCTCTAAGAAAACCCCATCGCCGCCTGCTAACGCTCGGGTTGATACCGCGGCCGAGATTCAGGAAATCCGTGCGTTAATTAAGAAAGTCGAATTGAGACTCGCTCGAACAAGAGAGCTGTTATCCGAGCTCTACTTATGTGTGTCTCGTGCGGTAATTGAGAAAGTCGAGTCGGAACTTGCGTCTCTCCCTTTGATGAGGGACTTGGCGTTCGAGTTTTGCTTGTTGAAATACTCTGGCATCGACGCAAAGATATCCCATCATGCTCGAGAGATTCGACTGATTGAACATGCATATTGCCAAATCAAGTTCGCGGATCTGCCTGAGATACAGTCGAAGGTGTCTCAGCTCGTCACGTCGTTCCGCATAACTGCGCAGGACATTTCGACCACGAGCCGCGCGTTCCAAATAGCAACTCTTTGGGAGCAAGCAGATAAGTGCGGAGATGAGATCCGAAAAATTAATGATGATCTCGACCAAGATTTTCTCCAGCCTCGAAAATCTGCCCGCGGGAAGATCGACAAGCTTCTGACAGCAGACAATGCGAATGTCGATGCGTACGTGCATCTGAAGAACCTGAGCAAGGCTGTGACTCACAGCCAATACGAAATTAATGCCTTACTCATGGGTCTATATTCGCTTGCTGACGTTGCACCTCATCGTCGACAATATTATGTCCATCAACAGCGCAAGGTCAGAAGTTGGCTTACTTGGTTCAGGAAGGAGGGGCACGTTTTCCGACTTCATCACCGAATTATCGTTCGATCAAGAGGTCCGTTCGGTGACGCATGGCCTGTGGTCCTTCATAGCGCGCATTCGACCACACGGGGTCTTCGACAGTTGCAGCTGAAGTCGCCAGAGTCTATCTTGTATTCCCTTGTTTTCCCATCGAAGTTTGGCGAGAAGGAGCTTCACAAAATGGCCTCAATCTTCGCCAAAACTTTGCAAGAGTTCTACATGCCAAGGCTTTCAAAGCCGCGACATGCACGAAGTCCGCAGCTGAATATCTATTGGCGGCAATTGGATGTCATTGCTCCTTTCGAGCTCCTGTCGGTGTCCACTTCCTTATTGCACAGTGAGATGAGGTATTTGAAGCAAGTTCTAGACTATGATTACGGCTTGTTTTCAAGAATCGACCCGGAATTCCGCGCTAATCTCAGAAAGCAGCTCTCGGAGCTCGCGTCTGGATTTTATGACCACTTGATTTCCGTGAGCAAGGCATATTATGAATTCAGGAACATCAACTGGTACCGGCTCCGACTTGAAAATGGCCTTCATAACTTGGGAGTGCCGGACGAGAGCAGAGAAAGGGGCTTCTTCACCGTCAGCAAACCCCTGAGTCAAGACCTTGAGCGCTTCCGTCAATGGACCTATGCCATGAATGCGAAGACTTATGCATCATTCATTGTCAGTCAAGCCCGCACAGTCGATGTGAGATTTTGGGACAAAATATACAGAAGGCTAGAAGCCATCCGCACCAGGCACCTGATGAGCCTGGGCTCTGAGCAGATCAGGCGTCCACGGCTCAAATCTCTTCCTGCATCAAAGAAACGTTCTCAGCGGAGTGCAGGAACTTCGAGATCCCTCCGGGTCTCGCGCCGACAAACAACGCCTCAACCCGCGCCAGCGTCTGCTGTCGGACCTCGCAAATCAACTCGTAAAGATGCACCGAGGCGTATGCCGAAAAAATTGCGCAGATTACGATCCGGGAAACCCAATGCAACATCGGATACGGCACGGGCTAGAGGGAATGCTCCTCAAGCGGTTGCTTTATCAAAAGCCTTGAACCAGTCCAATGGTCCACCCGAAGCTCAACTGGCACAACGACCGCCGAATGGAGTCATCCGTGCAAGGTGGAAAGGCAGCCTTAATTCCCGGCAGTCAAGACGATCATACAGTACTGGCCCGGCAGATTGCACTGTCTTTGCGGACGACACTGGTCCATCAAAAAGTGATGGTCAAGCTGATCTATGTGTTGGCCTTGGACTACCGCAGTGTGAAGTGCGAAAAGATGGGCACCAGCTGGATCTTGTCGAAACAGATGATCTCGATCTAAAAACAGAGCAGTGGCTGGTCGCGAGCTCCTCTGTCAAGAAAGTCCCCAAGTCACAGTTCTGGAGCCACAACCTATATAAAAGCCCAGACGGAAAGGAAATTGTTGTCCACTACTGTAGGTCACTCAAGAGTACCGAAGAAGTAGCGAACTACTTCCTGAAAGACGATATAGTCGGGTTCGACATGGAGTGGAAAGCTCAGGCATCCAGTTTCGATAGCATCCAAGCCAACCTCTCGCTGATACAGCTTGCCAACGAGGAGCGCATTGCTTTATTTCACATTGCCCTGTTCAAACCGGCTAGGAACCTCCAAGATCTGGTCGCTCCATCTCTTCAGCAGATTCTGGAGTCTCCAGAGATCACCAAAGTCGGCGTATCGATCAAGGCGGACTGTACCCGATTACGCAAGTATCTCGGAGTGAACGCACGAGGGATCTTTGAGTTGAGCCATCTCTACAAGCTGGTCAAGTACAGCCAGTCGAATCCGAAATTGGTCAACAAGAGAACTGTCAATCTCAGCGAGCAGATCGAGCAGCATTTTGGATTGCCGCTCGAGAAGGGAGACGATGTCAGATGCAGTGATTGGACTCGAGCGCTAGATTATCGTCAAGTTCAATGTAAGACTCGCGATCCCTGGAAAAGCAGAGAATGAGGCCACTGACATTGATTCATCTCCAGATGCAGCATCTGATCCCTACGCATGTCTTTCTCTGTTCAATGTCATGAATGCAAAAAGGAAGGCAATGGTTCCTGTTCCTCCTCTACCTGCGCACGCAGACTTGGACTTACCAATCCGGCTCGCAGAAGCCGTTGAAATCATCGTATAGATGGAACTAGAGAGCTTGCAGACTCAGGAGTTTGTTTTGTTAGACGAGCTATCGGTTACAGCGCGTCAACTGCTCCAAGGTCTCTCACATAGATCTCAACATAGGTACATATATGTCATAGGTTCATTCATATACCCTGCACATTGGTCTATGCTGTGACCTAAATTCGTTTCGAATTTGAGTCGCAGCGCAATGATACATAACTCTAGCGTGAATTTTTATAGAGAATTTGCTGAATGTCTTCACTGTTTCATCTCTTAGTAGTTATGGGTATATATACATTCCTCCAGTTTTCCAAGGCCCGGTTCCTTGAAGCTGCCCTGGCGGACAGTGATAATTAAACAAACAAACAAACAAACAAAAAAGGTACATTATCAACCTCTCAAAGGCAGCACTTTAGACAAAAGTACCTCCTGTCGACAAAGCGGACACTCCGGCTTCTCGCGCACCCAATCCCGCACGCAAGTCCAGCAAAAAACATGCCCGCATGTCGTGACACTTGGATCTTTAAACGCTTCAAGACAAAGCGTACACTTCCGCTGCTGACCGGCTGGTATCCAAGGAAGAGCATTCGCGTCTTCCGAGAGATCATAACGCGGAGTCGAAGCGGGCAGAAGCGGCAATGAAGTAGGATTTTGAATGGAGGCAATGAGAGCGCCATCTTGGCCTTTTCTTGTCCCCTCCGACTCAGACTCAATCATCATCCGCTCTTCTTCCTGCAGGCTGGCACTGACTTTTTGGATATGCAGGACCCCCTGCACGGCAATCTGGAAGACAAGAAGCACACCTAGCACCTCATATCCTATTCGTTGTTCATTTTCCTCGATTTTCTTCGTGAACACGTATCGGAGTCCCCAGAAGCGTTTGGCAAGGTGGTAGTACGAGCCTGTGAAGTAGAATGTCGCGATACTGACGGCGTAGATTGGGGAGAGGGAGGTGATCGAGTCGAGATGATCGAGGATATATTTCTGGAGGCGGAGCTTCGTGAGAAACGAGCTCTTATGATTCTGTGCATTCTTCTTTGTATACTTCGAGATTGACAAGGCGGCCTGCTGTTGTTGTTGATGAGCCTTAAGTTGCTGTCTCGCGATACTGCGTTCCAGTTTCGCACGGATTCGCTGTCGAAACGTCGGGAGGATGCGCTGGAGAGTCCAGGGGACGAGGATCGTACTTAGAATGTATCCGACTCTGCGGGTTATGGAGGGGAGTTGTAGTGTGTCATCTTCGAGCTGGACGATGTCGCAGTATTCCTCGCCTAATGTTCGATTGCCGATTAATGTCGTTAGAGAGAAGTAGAGCAGTTCCGTCAGGTGCTCGATTGCATCTGTGTGAGCATGCGCAAAGCGTGCGCCACGGAGTGAGCGAACGATCGATTGTACTTGACTGATCAGGCTGCCTGTTATGAAGACGTCCTTCTCATGAGAGCGAATGATGTCGGGCGAGGATGCGAATGGGTAGATATGGGAGGTGGACAGAATCGGCGGGGATGGCGATAATTTTAGATCGTCATCCGCCATATCGGTGGATTATCCGTAGAAGCGACGATTCTGACACTTATGAGAAAATGTATCATAGTCGGACTGATGTCTAGAGTTGTACAATCGTAACATATCCGGAGACGGAGATATCAGACATGCCTCGGTAAACCACACGTGAGGGCCAGTCACCTGATAGGAGCTCACATGAACCGTTGCTGCCTCAGGCTGAAAATGGCATCTCTTCCAGGTCAGGAACGACGTCATCGGGAAGCAGTCACGTGCGTTACCCTCCACGACTGCTAAATTTACCACTATCGCTGAAACCGGCCCTGAGGACATCGCAATGGAGAGCAGCTGTCAATAATCTCCACACTCACCCCTAGTCATTCTTTATTTCTTCTCTTGATCTTTCAATTTTCTCTCTGGCAGGCCGTGACTCTTTTCTCTCTTATTCCTTTCCGTTCATTTTCTCTTTCCCGTATATGCCAGGGTCCATTTCAATGGAATATGGGTCCAGACCAAAAAGCGCAATTGGATGGCTTTAGTCTCATCCTTCCCCTCCCCTATCGAGTCGCAGTGCTGCTGGTTGCTGGTATGAGCTTGTGATCTTCTACGTCTTCAAGGAACGTTTGTTGACTTCTGAAACTGATAGGATTCTGGGGCTGGGCCATTAACCTGCATTTCCTTGCCAAAGCGAATATTGTAGGTTACGCTTGTGACATCTTTGAATTCTCCTTGTGTTTCATCATCCGTTGGTACATGGATTCTAACTTAGCTGCTCAACGCAGGATGTTCCCGCTCTTATTCGATATCCTCCGCGTCAATCTTCTAACCAAAAGCCTCACCATACCTCCGCCTACCATCTTGCGACGCTCCTGACCGTTGCTCTCGTGCTATCGCTCCTGGTGTTCTGGGCGGTCACTCACGGCTCTCCAGAGTTGGTCGAGCACTATGAAATCATCCCGCAATCATACCTCTTGATATTTGTTCTCCTTCTCATCCTACCCTTCAATCGTCTATCGCGCTCAGGACGGCATCGGTTCTTCGTTACCCTGCGTCGCGTGAGCATCGGCGGATTAGCCGAAGCGCAGGATGGCAAGTTCGGAGACATCTTGCTCGCAGACGCGCTCACGAGTTACGCAAAGGTTCTTGGCGACCTGGTGGTTGGTCTCTGCATGTTCTTCTCCCGAGGGGTCTCCAGCACGGGAACGAAACCCGACCGCGGCTGTGGGAATGGCTACCTCGTGCCCCTCGTCGTTGCCGCTCCTAGCATCATCCGGCTTCGACAGTGTTTGATCGAGTATGTGCGCGTTCGATGGGCAGGTTCAGCTTCTCGGAGAGAAAATAATAAGGGCGGCGGTCAGCACCTGGCCAACGCACTGAAGTATTCCACGGCATTCCCCGTTATTATCGTGGCGGCGGAACTGAGAAACTATAATCCCCTCACGAGCTATTTCGGGTTCAGTGAAGTGAGCCTGGTTCGGTCATTGTAAGCTCGTCATACCCGGTCCAATCGGTTATACTTCATGGATTGACGTTTCTTGCTGACGCGTGCGCGCCCAGGTTTTTCTTCCTTTTCATTAATTCCGCATACTCCTTCTATTGGGACATCACCAAGGACTGGGACTTGACCCTTCTCTCCTCTTCGCGCAGCGACCCCGAACATCCCTTCGGATTGCGCCGCCATCGCATTTTCCCGTCTGACCGGATATACTACGCCGCCATTATTATAGACCTGCTACTGCGCTTCTCCTGGCTATGGCCGATCTCGATGCACTTGAAGTGGTTGAAATACCGCGAGAGCGGGATCTTCATCATGATGTTCCTCGAAGTCGCGAGACGGTGGATGTGGATTTTCTTCCGGGTTGAAGCGGAGTGGGGTGAGTACATACGTTATCGCTCTTTTCTTTCATATATTGACTTGAATTCTACAGTGAGGAACAACCGTGGTCCTGCTCCAGACGATATCCTACTCGGCGACTTCGGCCGCAAATTCGACGCGGATTAGACGCGACATGATACTAGAATTGCTTTGCTTCATACAGCCCCTGCTTATGAACATAGACTTTTCGATTCTGCTGTATACCAAGTGCTAACTTTGCTTTTGTACTCTTCATCGTGTCCTCTTCTTCTTGCTGTATAATTGCTAGTGCGGTTGCTCAGCATGCTCTTCTAAGGCACTAATTGTTGAGGTTATTGCTTGAACTTGCTTATTTATATATGAATGTCTCCTCAAGTGGAGATTGAAACTGCATTCACCTTTGCTTTTAGAGATATCTTACTGTTTGAAGAAGGCTCTGTCATGGACACGATTGCTACTTTCAGGTGTTTCACGGACTTTTTCTTTTTTTCCCTTTGCAAGCACAATGCTGGACATGATACCCATATAATAGCTAGTTACAGATGATATCAACCTATTGGTTAATGATAACATGACTGGAAAAGCCATTCTCAAAAATAATGAGAACAAAAAAAGGTTTGACCTGAACTCAACGCCCATTTACCAAAAGATCATGCTGGAGGAGAAAATTGAAAAGATGAAAAGATGAAGTATTAGTGATATGAAATTATGTGCCTGAATTAACCAACACGACCAAAAATTTGGCACTGATTGTGCTCTTAAAGAAAACAAAGAGATCTTGAACTAGAGACTGAATATAATAATATGCATGAGACTAGAAAGAAATCAGAGATGGGCGGGTATGCATTCATCTATGATGCTGATCAGGATGAGGAGGCGCATGACCATCAAACAGATCCTCCAGATACGCACTTGGCGCTCTGCCCTGCGGAGCCGAATTGAGATTCAAACTACTCATCGAAGCCCCCGCGTATGACTGCCTGTGATTGTGATAGGGCATGTCGTTACCGCTCCCGTTAGGCGACAGCAGCGGCGAGCCAGGCGGACTAGGACCCGATCTCGTCCGGATGTACCCCTGTGCAGTCGGCCCGCCCAGCGCAGATGGGGAGAAACCTGGAGCGGGTGCGGAAGGTTGCGGCGTCTGGCCTCCTCCACCTGCGGCGGCTGTTCCCGCCGCGTAGTAACCCGCGGGCAGGTAAGTCGAGCCTCTGTTTCCGGTGGTATGCACTCCCGATCCCGCAGTGGGCGAGAAGAACAGTCCGCTGTGAGTACTGGGGACCTTCGACGGTCTATGGCTGGCACGTTTGTGGTTGGAGTTCAGCTTATCAAGGGACAAGGTCGTCGACGATGGGTCATGCGTGTTGATAGCGGCTGATTTCTTCTTGCCGTTGCCGCCGCCGGTGTGGAGCAGTCTCTTCGTTTCGGAAGAACGCATTATGGCCGCGCGGCGGACGGACCGGTTCACAGACCAGGCGACCAGGGCGCGCCATGCCAGGACAGAAAGACCGACAAGGCCCAAGGCGCCTCCGACGGCGATGAAGACGGTGCCTTCGGGGATGTTTGATTTTTGCATGTACGGCGCGTCAGCTGTGGGGGGAACAGTGACCACGGGATAGTTGACGTCTGTTGGTGTTGGTACTGCACCGGCGCTTGTGCCCGTGGTCGCCGTTGTCGACGTTGTCAATGTTGGTAGGGATGGGAGATCGTCTGATGATGTTGTTGTGGTACTGCTGCTATCCGTTGGAGAGGAAGTTGTTGAAGTAGAACCTGTGGTTGTCGTACTGTCTCCCGCCGTGGTGGTCGTAGCATCAGTTGCTGTTGTGCTCGTCGTCGTGGAGTCTGCTGCTCGTACCACCGCGAGAAGAATGAAGAATAAAAAGACGAAGCATATTGTTGGTTGGCGGGCTGTCGGAAGCCCGACTGGAAGAAGTCTCATGGTCGACAGAGTCGGTGTGTATCAGCGCAACCAACTCGAGTGTATTCAGAATTTTTCAAGGTCGGTGACAAATGCGCGCTATGCCATCAATCCTCACTGAGACGAAGCTAGCAAGAAGGTCGTCGCAGAACTCGATCTTGACAGAGTGTATGATGTCCCAACCTAGAAACTCGGATGAACGATCGGCGCAAGGGTGAGGACGAAGGGAGAACGAGTTGGTGCGGGAATGGACAGTAATGGACTGTATATTTAATATATCGTCAGAAAGGGTATTCAAAACAAGACATTTAACAGTTATAAGCGAGAGAAAGCCATCATATCCCAGCGCGGAGCAGAGAGACGGCGGGTTTTGGTCGTTGGATGCTTCGCTTTTCCCTTGCGCGGGTTGCCCCGTACCAGACACTGCCTGAGGCCCTGAGGTTCGGGGATTGGTGGAGCACAGTCACGTGAGGTCTATATCTAGCCCTCGCTCAGTGACAGGTATCAAGCCATTGGAATACGGACAATACATACTCCGTAGGACATACTGTAATGGTCCAACAAATTCAGCGTGATGAGATGATCATCGAATTTGAATATCGATAAGTATACAGAATAACAATTCTACCTGGGAATACAGAAAACAAGAGAGGTCATCAACGTCGCACGCCAAGTGAACACGGTTATTCAACATAAAAACGAAGCACTCCGCGATTTACTGCTGCTTCTTCTGTACAGCAGACGCATTATCCTTCTCAAACGCAGCATAAGGAACCTCCAAGCTCGTCAGAGCGGAAAATGCAACATACAGGATGAGCAAGAAGACAAAACCAGCCATCATGCCCATGAAGAGGCCTTGAAGCAAGTCAGCATGGACGTTTAGTATTCTTCGAGAACTGGTGGATTGGACAAACCTGGTGTAAAATACTGATACTCCTGAAACAGGGACTTATTCGAAGCAGGCTCGTCCTGACGAGCGTGTGCGGAGTAGTCCCGCTTCAATTCCGCGTGGACAGGATCCTGGTAAATGTTGTCCTCGGAGTGATAGATCACCGAGTCGGAGTCTTGCCATTCCCTCGGTGACGTGACGTAGAGAAGGGTATAGTTTGGCGACGGGATCCGCTCCATAATGTCGGCGAGAAGGCCATCTTTTTGCCATCGTCAGTACGCATGACTTGAAATTCAAAACACGACGTATAGAATCACCAACCGTTGTCTATAAGCTGCTGTTTCCTCTCCGATCCCAGCGGAAGCATGGGGAAATTGACGGCAATTACACGAGGTGCTCCTTCAAAGGATGAAGGATACGACCCAGCTAGAACAAGTATGTCAGAAAAACATTCAGTCATTCACCGGTATCCGTTGCTCCTTTGGATGACGAGAACTCACTGGAAGCGTCAATCACGGTTGTTTGGGTTCCGCATTTCTTCCCAATGATGTCCTCAATCTGATTTGCATCTAGCACACCCGCGACTTCGTTGATAGTAAAGCTCGAGCGAACAGCTTTATCCTCCCCTAGCACCTTCGCGCCGAGTCTGGGTGCTGATTTGCGAGTTGCGAAGTCGGAACTGTGTACGCCAGGCTGGAAAGCCAGGATGTAGTAGTCGGAGCCACATCCGCTCAGCGTGGAGGAAAGGCTGTCTAGCAGGGATGGAGCGGTCTTGATTTGTGACGATGAAGCGAGGATTCTGAGATTGTAAATGTAGAGTTAGCAGGGTACAATCCTGGCTGCCCGCAATTAGGTGCCATCGCAAGTAAGCTCGTGGTAACATACTCGGAAGTAGATGCGAGGAAGAAAGGTGAGGTATCTCTGAAAGCATCAACAGCCGCTGCTCCGAAGGTGAGCAGCCACAAGCTGTTCAGATGCATGCTGCCGGGTTTGAGATATCCAGTTCAGTCAGGCAAGGGTGGCGGTCACGTAGTGTTATTCCCGGGTTAGCTATGATGTTGGAGTTAAGGTGTTTCAGAGGCGGTCGAGCCAACCACGTCAAGAAGGCTCAGTGCCTAGCTTCTCCCGCGGCTTTTTTCTTTAAATGAATTGCGGCGATCTACAAAAATTGGCATTCTTCCATCTATAGCTACCAACACAAAAGTTTCACAAAATATCGAAATGGGACCTTCGGCGAAAAAGCGCAAACTCTCCACTCGAATCGAGGAAATCAATTTCGACGACGCTGCTCGCCGCGAATTCCTCACAGGTTTCCACAAGCGAAAATTGCAGCGGGTGCGGCATGCACAGGAAATTGCTCAGAAGAAAGCAAAGGAAGAGAAGCGACAGGAGAGGAAGAAGGTCAATTCATCTTGTCAATGAATATATTTGCAGTTTGGCATTATTTGGCTGACACTCGATTGCAAATAGATCCGCGAAGAGCGAACAGCGGAGTTCCAACGAGCGCTTGAAGAACATCGAAGGCAACTCAAGAGATTGAATGGAGATAGCAGCGATAGTAGCAACAGTGACGGCGAGAATTCCGAAAGTGGCAGCGAGGATGAGGAATGGGAAGGGTTCGAGGAGCCTCCTGCCGTGGACTATGAAGCCGAATATATCGACGAAGACAAATACACGACAGTGACAGTGGAAGAAATGGATCCGTCAAAAGAAGGGCTATATAGATCAGAAATGGCAGAGGAATCCGAAGACGACGAGGAAGAGAACGGGCAAGCCAAAGAGCCGATAGCGAAGAGTACAGCCAAACCCGATGGAAAGACGCAGAAGGCCCGGAAAGGGGACAAACCTAAGAAAAAGAAGAAGAAATTTCGATACGAGAGCAAGGAGGAGCGCAGAGTCACTCAGATGAAGGAACGGCTGTCGAACAAGAGGAAAGCGAAGGCACGGCGAGAGCGATGATACCCTATGCTTCATTATTGCCATATTCCGACATTACAAGTTATCTCAATTGGACCAGTCATTTGATATTTTGGGGAAATTTTCCATTAGTTATGCTCTATGTACCATATAGTATACGGTGCAGCACAAGAAGGAAGGCATAAGGAAGGTGGCAGAGACAGGCAAACGCAATGGATCAACCCAGGTGAAGGGCAACACAAGAGATATTACTAGCTGTATCCTGCAGATAGAAAAAGACGAGGAAGGCGAAATTGTAAAAAAGGTGGAGTAGTTGTTGGAGAATAAAGAAGGCTGAATCCAACATCTCCCGATACTCTACATCCATACACAGCCCTAGCCTTCTTAAACATTGCTGATGGAGACTTCCAACTCGTGCAGTTCCTTCTGCAGGTCAGCATACTTCTTAGCCATCTCCTCATACTTGGCCTCCCACTGATCACGAGCCGCCTCGAGAGCCTGAACCTTGCGTTCGTAGTGGCCAGCCTTAACGTCAGTTTGGCGGAGCCTAGATAGAAATGAAAATTAGTATACGTCAGAGACCAATAGAGCAATTTTCAAAAGTCATACTTCTCGTTGGTCTCCCGCAGGTTCCGATCAGCCTCCTCAGCCTCCTCTTCCAAGAGCTGCAGGCGCCTCTGAAGGGCCTCGTTCTGGGTATCGTGCTGGGCACTCTGGTTGGCAGCATCCTTGGCCTCCTTAAGAGCAGCCTCGAGTTTCTCTACTTCGGCCTCCAGAAGCTGGTTGCGGTGGTTGAGCGACGTGATCTCCTGCTCCTTTGCCAGATTCTCCTGCTCCAGCGTCTTGACTCTGCCCTTCAACTCCTCGACCTTGCTCTGAGCCTCGTCAGCCTCCAAACGGAGGGCATTCATTCTCTAGACGTCATTCCAGTCAGTGTATGTTTCTGAAAGTGAGTCTAATATGGAGGGGGATGGAGGGTTGTCGGATGCCGCATCGGCAGGCAGCTTTAAAGCTACCCCGCCAACAAGGGGTAGGGAATGCTCACCTCCTTGATCTTATCCATTTTGACAGGAAGTGTATTTTCAGGAACACAAGATAATATGTATTAAAGAAGGAAGAAGCGAGAAAACAGGCTTTCGCTCAGCGAGAACCGGCTCGTGTGTGTATGAGAGTGGTTGCAGAGTAAAGTGGAGGTTCAACCACTACTGCACCTACAGATAGTGCCTGTTGGCGGTGAACGAGCGGGATGGTCTCGAAATACTCTGCACAAGCTGCTGTAAGTCAAGTACGTAATAACGAAGGTAAGGCGGTCAATGGTGGAGCCAAGGATCAACTCCGTCTCCACGGGCAACCAGCGGAAAACATCGCCTATCGCGAATCTAGAACGACCCTCAATTGTAGAACGACGCAACAACCTTGTCAACTTTCTTTCGACATCGTCATTGCAGACAGACAGCAAATACTGCAGTGGATGAGCAAGTTTGTATCCGAAAGCCACCATGCTGGCTCTACGAGACCAGGAGAATCTGGTGCACGCGCATCAGACTACGGCTGCTGCCAAACCACTAAACCAAGGCGTTAAACAGCTTCAGCCGAAAACACCAGGCGCTCGAGCTCCAAAAACGCCTTTCAAAGTTTCCTTGAATGACGAAAACAACCCACTTGCATTTGGCAAGAAAACTGTCAAAACCAATGGCAATCGAAATGACAACGCTAGACCAGGCAAGGATGCCTTCGTCACTCCGTTCGGTATGAACAGCATTGGAATTGGAAGCAAAGAACAAGATGAATGGGAACTGATATGGCGTTTATTAGGTCCTCAAACTCGCGCTCCCTTGGGCATGAAGACAACGAATGCCAAAGCAAAGGGCTTGCAGACCCCCGCACCGCTTAAGGATACCGTCAAGCTGGAGAAGACCAACAAGAGAAACTCGACCGCGCAGCGAATCAAAAAAGCCGCTCCCGTGGTGCAGCCAGCTCCGGTGGATGTACAGAACAAGGTTGACGAAGATGACGTGCCTGATATCGAATACATGCCACCAAAGCCGAAGGGTGAGGTCATGATCGAATGTGCTCGCAGACATACAAGTGCCTCTGTACTAACGCGGTCGCAGAACTTCCGGATATTCCAGATGACATTACATACGACACAACATTTCCTCAGTTCCAACCTAGAAACCTGGCATTGGGACTAGAGAGTACATACAGGAACGAAGAAGCTTTGGCTAGGAAACAACGCAAATATGGGGAAGATTCGATCGCGTACGATAAGATGGTGGACGAGATGATCATGAAACAACTCGAAAGCATCGACCTTGTGGGAGACGACGGCATTGAGGACTTTGAGAGGCTACGTCCAACACAGACACGAAACACAAGCACTGAAGGTCGCCGTGTAACACGCACAACTGCGAACAAGACGAGACAGACGAGTCACGTCTCAACCATCAGATCTCGTGACGCAGCAGCAGCCCTTTCGGGAACGACGAGATCGGCCACTACGCAACCCAGAACCACAATTGTGGCAAAGCCAAGGCCAAGGGTGGCTTCCTCAATTCTTATGTCCAGAAAGACTCGAACGCCTGCTCCGACCAATCCATTAAGCATGCGCCATACAGCTGCGGCGGCTAGCTCGAAGACGACGCTGGGATATTCCAAAGGAAGGAGTGTATCTTCGACGCTTCATGGAAAGGCTATCGAGGCCAAGAAGCAGCCAAGTGCTAAGATGGGTCTCTCCCCGCAGACCTACATACAGCTATATGGACCTCCTCCTCTGGGAAGTGAGATGTGGCTCCGTTGCAAGACGGCTGGCTGCTTCGATGAGGAAGATGCGAGTCTGGAAAACGAGATTGAATGTCTTCCTACCTTTGAGGAGGATGAAGAGACACAGAATTTCCAGCTGACTCTGTAGGGTCTCCTTGTGTTTTCTCTGTCCAGTGAGCATCCTTTCTGAAGAACGATCTTTCTCTGTATTCATTATGTTTCTACTCAATCGGCGGCATGGTTAACGCAGGGACTGGTTGGATTGAAGTGATATTCCTTGTTTAATTCTTTATGGTGTAACGAGTAGGGATTTTTGAAGGCGTTTTCTTCGAATTGTGTTGGGCTCATTTATGGGGGTTGAATATCGATGTGACCCCAGATAGTCGGTGTATGAATATCTGGGCACAAATTTCCCTCATTATTCATTATATCAGAATACAGTACCGAATGGCCGCAGTTCATGATCATTAGTTATGTGCTTCAGTTCTGGGTGCACAAGATCCTTGGAACAAGCTGTTCCAGGCTCCACCACAGCTTGCCGAGGATGATCAAAATGAATGTGACAGAACGTGGGGATTCGAGGAATCGGTGTATAGATTAATTGATCAGTTCACGAAAGAACATATTCCTCAAATTTGAGCTATTCATCATCAAGACGAGGAGTTCCGCTTGTCAGCATGAGAACGAGGTTGATTTGATGGTCTTGATTTATAGTTGATGTGGTCGGTGAGGGCCTGGTTCTGCGCCCATCTGCAGATAGGTGCCTGAGGCCGACCCAGGGCTCAGGACCAAGGACCAAGGTACCTGAGCTATCTACTACTTTAGGTAGCATCGGTACTTTTAGTGCACGTCCACCGCCCCTGGAACAAAAATAATAACAGAGCTGTCAGCCTGTAATCACAGTGAGTGCCCAATAAATGACCACCTCATTCGCTACTACTGCTGGTGGCGGGTACTTTCCACGGCTGCTCTCCGCGGCCCAAACCCACGACTGCTGCTGCTAACTCGACTCGACCACAAGACTCCCTTTCACCACAACTCTTCTCTCCTCCGTGTCAGGTCACCTCAATTGCATCCTGACGCTGCCAATTCCCCTCTTCAGCCATGTCTAAGATTCACTCTGAGTCCCTCGAGGACTTCGAGTTTATCGAAACTCCTGCTGCTTCTCCCGTCAGCCCGGATGTCAAGGACTGCGGTGTGTGGACAACATCGGTAGGTCTAGTTCCCCTCCCGCACCTGGAAACGTGGCCCAGCTGTCACAAGCTCCAGGGGTTGCAATTTGACCAGACGTAAAACTGACCATTTTGTTCTCTATCATCCAGTATCCTGCTATCAAGAATGCTCCGCTCCCAGCAGATGCAGCAGGGAGCGACAGCTTCTCCAATGTCCTGCTCATTTCCTTGCTCCTTGTTGTCCCCTGGTACCTAGCCCGCCAGGTCCGTGGGGGATTCTACACCACCATTTTCTTCGCCATCTTCACCACGGTCCCCATTCTGATGGTCTTTTGGACTGTCGCTTCGTCGATCTCTCCTCGCAAGAATGAGAAGGCCAAGTACCCTGGTCGCCCTGTGGAGTACTATCTGAACTTCCACAACGAGCATGACCGCATCAAGTACAGGGGCAAGAGCAAGATTCCCATGGAGACTTTCTATGAGAAATACTTCAATGGAGAGGTTGACTTTAAGGGTGATGCTCTTGAGTGTCTCGAGTACAGACATGATTGGGCTAGCTTCCGTTTCACCATGGGCTTGTACAAGCACTTCCTCTTCGGCTTTATTCCGGAGATGCTTATGCACACCCGCTCTCAAGGTATGCTCTCGCACTCGATCTGCAGCGTCTTGGCGGAATGACAGTCCAATTGCTAATTCTACACAGATGAGGAGCAGGTTCGTGATCACTACGACCGCGGTGACGACTTCTATGCATGGTTCCTTGGTCCCCGCATGATCTACACTTCGGGCATTATCAGCGACGTCAACAAGGAGGAGACCCTCGAGGAACTCCAGGACAACAAACTTGCCGTCGTCTGCGAGAAGATCGGCCTCCAGCCCGGCGACACTATGCTCGACCTCGGATGCGGCTGGGGTACCCTTGCCAAATACGCTTCGGTCCACTATGGCGCTCGGGTCACCGGTATCACTCTTGGTCGCAATCAGACTGCCTGGGGTAACAATGGTCTCCGCAAGGCTGGCATCGACGAGAATCAAAGCCGTATCCTCTGCATGGACTACCGCGACGCTCCCGCTGTCCCCGGCGGTTACAAGAGGATTACTTGTCTCGAGATGGCTGAGCATGTCGGCGTGCGGCACTTTGGCAGCTTCCTCTCCCAGGTCTATGACATGCTTGACGACGATGGTGTCTTCTTCCTGCAGATCGCCGGTCTGCGTAAGTCCTGGCAGTACGAGGATCTGATCTGGGGTCTGTTTATGAACAAGTACATCTTCCCTGGTGCCGACGCGAGCACTCCTCTGGGCTTTGTCGTCGATAAACTCGAGGGCGCCGGCTTTGAGATCAAGAGCGTTGATACTATTGGTGTTCATTACTCGGCTACTCTCTGGCGCTGGTACCGCAACTGGATTGCCAACCGTGAGAAGGTCGAGGCCAAGTATGGCAAGAGATGGTTCAGAGTGAGTCCTCTCTTTTAATTTCAATTCCTTCATCCTCATGAATTACTGACGTCTTTAGATCTGGGAATACTTCCTTTCCTACTCCACCATCATCTCCCGCCAGGGTAGCGCTACCTGCTGGCAGCTCACCCTTGTGAAGAACATCAACTCCACCCACCGCATTGAGGGCGTCAAGTCCCAGTTCGGTCTCTCTGGTGCTCGCCAGGCTGCTATCGACAACGTCGGCCACGGCACTCTCCCTAGCGCACATGTCCCTGCTGGTGCCGCTGTTGCCAGCAAGGAGTAACTGTTATATCGGTTATTCCACTGACAGTCAAGCGGGTCTTGTTGTGATTTGAAGATTGCGTGGAACCTTGTGACGCCGAACCAGTTATTCTTTGCAGGCATATAATGGCTAGAACAAAACGAAATGCATTGACGGAATTAGTAGAGATGGGTTACCGATGACGAATGCAAAAAGGTATATGGATATGGACTTGACCAGAACCGCAAGAGGGGGGGGGATAGCTGGAGGATGTTGTTGGGAGAGTATGGCGATGATGACTGCGCATGTGCTACTGGTACTGTACATGTCGACAGAAGGAATATGGATGCATGTATTGTCTGGTGTGAGTTGATTTTATTTTCCCTCCCCTAATTTCAACTAGGCGAGGCTATGTATCTTTACGTCAGCAAAAGATATGTCGTAATGAATTAGGATTATGATGTGTGATCAAGGCAATCGAGCTTCTTCTCTATTCCCTCGCACTCAGAATGTTCAGATGCTTTTTGAAACAGTGTTTGCATTCAGTTTGACATCACGGGTATACCTTGGTGTACTCCTTAACCACATTGGATATATACAATAGATAGGTAAGTGAAGAGAACAAAGAACAAAGAACGACGCCAATGCGTGACTCTACTCGACCCGCTTGTAGAGCTTCGCCCTAGATCCGGCCGACGCGTTCGAGCCAGAGCAGCATGATCCCACAGTAACACTGCTAGGCTCAGGATGAAGCACAGATTTGTTAAAAGACTGCGTCGAGGGCGGGACATCCAACGCCGGGTTCTTAGTGAAGAATCCGTCCGGCTTGAGCATGACACTAATGCGTTCCATTGGCATGACAGGGAAGTCCTCGATGCGCGGGTTATGAGTTAGACCGAATGCTGCATCATAAACAGAGTATCATTAGTTTTCTGTGGTATTTTTTGCATACTGCAGTAGGAATCAAAACTTACTATGCCACAGAACCACATCTTCATTCTCGATCGAATCATTCCTTGCCACCCACGTCTCGACACCAGTAGCCTTGGTGCTCTGGTTCGTAAACTCGCCCGCCGCGTAGAGTTCATCGTCCTGATACTTGGTGACCCAGATGGGCTTGGTGGCGAATTCTGCGCGCTTATAACCGATTGCCCTCTTGTTGACGAGAAGCATCTGGCTGGGGACGGTCTGCAGCTTGTATGCCACGGGTTTGTAGGTGATTGGGTTGATGATGTTATCGTTACGGATCTTGAATACGCGGTGGCGGGCGATATCTGTGTTTGCGCTGCCGGACGTTTTTAGAACGGTTTGTTTGGTGGTATACCCCACTAGATAGGGATTGTTCTCGTCCTCGGGCATGGGGACGCTGTCCTCATAGTAGATTGTGTTCTTGAATCCATCAATGGCCGGATCGATACGCAGGGAGAACATGTGTTGATGGAAGGGTGCCATGACGCCTGGGCCGACGTTGGTGCCCCATGGAACTGTGGCCCCGTTCTCATTATCAAATGGGACTGTGGATAGAATTCCGGTAGCACGGACTTCAAGTTCGATGTTAGCAGCTTGGTCGAAGATGTATGCGAAGATATATTCATAGTTAGCCACGGTGCAGATCATCTGCAGCACAAGCTGGCGGTTGCGCACAACAGTAGCTGCGCCAGATCGATAGTTGGTGTGCTTGTGTTGAAGGCCGTTATCCTGCTCATGCATACAGATGACGTTTTTGAGGATCACTGGGTTGCCCTTGGCATCCGTTCTGCAGCCATCAAAGTATTTGATGTGGCCTAGGCAGTCACATCCGAGAGAGAGCTGATTCGCTGTGATGCCAAATCCAACATCTCCAACATCGAAGGCTTGCTTCCGGTGGTATGGGGCGCGAGGATCTACAGAGTCGGTCAAAAATGTACGGACTTTATTGGCTGAACTCACCTCCATATGGGACAGTCATCTCCGAGACAGCAAGACGGTAGAAAAGATTCCGGTTGTCATAGGTCACATTGTAGATGACAAGACCTTCACGGTTGTTGAATCCAACCCTGAAGCGCCATTTCTGCCAGTAGACAAAATTTCCATCCACGGAGAATGAGGCGCCTTCAGGCTGCTGGACGATATATGGCTTGAGGTCTGTTCTGAGTGGTTCCTCAAGGAGGTCATGGGCATATTGAATGGTTTTGACAGGCTTCCACGGTTGCGTCTCCACGAACTGAGCATCAGCGCCACAGGGGAGATAGTCCATGCGGACCAATTCGCGCGTGATGCCGTCAAATACTGGTGAAAACTTGCAAGGAAGAGAGTAGTGGTTATTCTGCGGGTGATCAACTTCAACCATGTACATGAAGCACTGGAAGAGACGCCGTGACTCGTTTGGATTATCTGTGCCGTACATCCAGGGATCGTTGCAAACGGTCATGCCTGGGGGTAGCTTCAATTTTTCAATTTCTGCCTGTACGGCTGGATGTCGCATGCACAGCTCTTCGATCTCGATCATCTCATCGGTGTCGACAGGTCCCTACCATCGGAGCCATTGGCAGGGTTCCCCCAGAAAGAGGACTGCAAGAAAACTTACCTGGACCTCCTTTGGCAGCTCCTTGACATAAACAATAGACTTCCTGTCAGCATTGAGCAGTGCTTTATAGAATGCGCCACTGTCAAGACGGTGGAAAAGCGCCTGCAGAAGACGAGCTGGCTTGGGTGGTAAAGGCTTTCGTAGCCTTTCTGCCTCAATGTATGGAATCACATCTTTCTTAATGGGTTCCTGGAGGTCAATGCGCTTGTACCGCAAAGGCACATCGGGGAAAGCAGCCTTGAGAATGCGAACAGCAAGTTGTATCTCTCCAGGAGTGATGGGGTCAAAGGGATGGAGGCTGACGGTAGTCGTCTTTGTTGGCCCGTAAGAAGGCTGCGATACTGTGTCCAGCGACATCTTGCAAATTTTAGCCAAAGATATAGATATAGATGAATGCAATACTTGCAAGTCCTCTGACCGTTACGTGCGCCAACTGACGGTCCTAAAGACAAACTGACTGAAGCAGTGAATGAAAGGATCCGAAATCTGGACATGATGAAGCGATGGAGGCCCCTTTATATATGTCCATGATCTGGTCTCTTTTGTCGATGGCGATAGCTCTCCTCCAGGCCTTCGGGGTACATCTGAACCTGTGAGAGCCATCAGGATGGACTTGCCAATCTGGGTAAAGCAGCGCCCAGCCCTGGAGCAGTGGGGAGGGCGTGGAAATCATCTGCTCCAGTTGAAGCATCACCTAATAAGAACTCGATCAATGGTCTGTCTGATACGAGACTTTCTTCGGATGATTCATGGATGATCCGAATGTTCATCGTTTGGCACCGTGAGGCTCATAGAAAAGGATCCGAAAGCATACAGCGCAGGACATTGCGGGGGATGATCCATCTTGGATGGGCCTCGGAGATCGCCATGCTCGCAGGTTCCGGCTTCAGTTGTCGCTCAAGAGGACTGGGTTTCCCAGGTACAGCAGGATAAGTACTATTATTATTCTTGAAGGCACGAGAAGAAACCTCGATGTAAATAGTAAAGACTGTGTGACTTGACAGTAACACACGAAGAAGAGCGTGATCCATCAGAATTATCGATAAGAAACGAAGTGGATCCGCATTGGCGTATCTTTTGTCTGATCGGGTTTAGCGTCACTGCTTTCCCCTCGATAGAGATGACAATGGATTGTCATGAAGCCTTTCAACACAAGTTGAACCTTTAGAAGATCCTTTGATCCCCGGCGTCTTGGTAGAGACTGACTTTCTTGAATGTTGACTCCGGTAATTGTACCGCATTGCGAATCCAACCATGAGCGCATCGCATCTTCCACCTCCATCGGACGCTTCTCCGCCTTATCAGAGGAGAAAGAGATCGACCCCAGGTGGAAGTGGCTGGACACGGTCAGGATGTCTGACATGCAAAAGACGAAGGAAGCGATGTGACGAGGCAAAACCCGGGTATGATCGATAAATTGAATTCGTGAGACGGTAGGCTGATCTTGCGTTTTATAGCTGTCGCAACTGCGCCAGGTTAGGTCTGTCCTGCGAGGGTTACGAGTCAATGTGGACAATGCCTCTGGATCCTTCTGCAAAAGTCTTTCAAGGATCAAGAAGCTCTAAACGGCGCAGAATCAGCCTCTCCCCGTCGGCGTCTGACTACTCCGAGGTGTCGCTGGAAACATTGCCTTCGCCTAGCTCAACCTCTTCCGAATCCCAATCGGTTCGATCGCCCTCTCAGTCTGACCGATATTCTTGCCGTTCACTCGAAAGCTCCTCGCCAAGAAGTCCTATGAATGAGCCTGAAGAGCCGAGCAGAGACTCACAGAGCCATGCCCCTTCTCATACCGCTCTGGCCCTGTCTCCACGTCCGTCGAAATATATAAGCCATCTGTCCACCGTCGACACGCACTACCTCCAATACCACACCGAACTAGGCTCCAAGTTACTCGCCAATCTCGAGAGCGACGAGAACCCCTTACGTACGCTGCTCATTCCCAGGGCGATGTCGTCTCCTCTTCTGTTGAATGCTCTATGCGCCGTCTCGGCAATGCATCACGCAAACCGCACACAAGACAGCTGGGCCGCCTCCCAGACCGCTGCAGCGAGTTACTATGTGCGAACACTCAGCGGGCTACGGACTGCTTTGGCGGATTCGCAAACTGCCCTGCTATCCGAAGAGGCCATGCTGGCCGTGGCTCTTCTTTGCAAATACGAGATCGTCCGCGGGAGCGTAAAGCAGTGGGCTGTACACTTGAATGCATTGCAGAGATTGGTCACGTCTCGAGGAGGGTTCAAGGCCATGGATCGGGAGGCCGCGGAGTTTTTAAGAGGACTGTAAGTCTTCCAGGCCTTCCAATTGAGAACTAAATATAATACTTAACTAATATGTACGTACCGACAGTATGGTCTACAGTCACAACCTAGCAAAAGTCACGAACCGTCGACAAGCGAACGACATTGAATCATACGTGCATGACCTTGGCATCACCAAATTAGACATCTACATCGGCTACACCGAGGAGATTATTGAGATCTGCGCAAGAATCGCAAATTTGCCTCTGCTGGCAGATGATCTTTTTGCATTAAGCTCGGAAGTATACCGAATGTTCGTGCTATCCACGTCTGTTGCTATTGCTTGCTTCTATCAAAAAAAAAATACTGATCTCTCGACTGCAGAGACCACGCACTCCGTACCTGGACACACACCGCAAGACCATACATCATCCCCAAGAGCATCACGCAAGCAACACTCGCCCGTCTGCGAATGGTGGCTGATTGTTTCCGCGATGCAGCATACATCTATCTCCATTCCATCATGGAAAGAATGGACAAGCATCAAACCGACGACCCCTCATTACTACCATTATCTTCATCATTCATTTCAATCTCCAAATCCGATGCTCTAGCGCGGTTCTTCACCCGAGTCAAATCCACAACGCTTGATGGATGCTGCGAGTATTCCGCGCTCACGTTTCCGCTGTTCATAGCGGGGTGTGAGAGTCGAGGGGCCGCGGAGAGAGATTTCGTGGTGCAATGTTTGGATACGTTGGAGGAGAATTTCGGGATCGCAAATGTTAAGCGAGCCAAGGAGCTTTTGAATATGTTGTGGATGGAAGAGAAAGAGTCGCACTGGCTAGATGTTTTGGAGGATCTGAAGTGGGAGCTTCTACTAGCATGATTGCCTCGGGCAGCTCATATATGTAGATGATGCACGTCAGATCTCTGTGGATATTACGAATATATGTAAGATTAGGTGCATATTTGAGATAATCAATGACGACTATGAATGTGGAAGCAGCTTTGGGTATCATATCAACTTAACGCCATATTGACATCGTCCCCTAGTCCCAATTCTCTCTCCGCTCTCTCCGTCCCATCAGTAGCTCGCGCACCCCATCGGTCCAGATGATCCTGCGCCTGAGCAATTTCCTTCTCTCTGATACTCAAGCTGTCGCTATTGGCGATACTCCCACTGCCGTGGGTACTGTTTTTCCCGAGACTGCTGCTGTAGCTGCTCATACGGCTGGAATAGTTCGATGGTTTGCCGGATTGTTGGATGCTCACGGGCTGGGAGGAGCTTGAGCTTGTTGGTCCGGGCTGACTCTCCACGCTGACTGCCGTTGTTCTCCCAGTATCAAGTGAGGAGTCGTTGGTCGAAGTGGTGGGTGCTGGAGAGGAAACGCTGGCTTTATCGCTTCCGCTCTTGGAGCCGCCGAACCAACGTCTTCGCGGATTCTTGGATGAGGTGGACGGGGTGAGACTCTTCGTGTCGGGATCAGCGGTCGAAACATCGGTGGCACCAGAGTCCTTCTTCGATCCTTGTGTGAAGTCGGAGATTGTCTCTGCGGCGGGTGCTTCCTCCTCGCCCGTCGGGGATATCTCGACCAGTTCGGCATCGCGGTACCATTTTCGCCGCCGTGTGTATCGATCCCAGCCATCCTGCCCGCGACGACCATCGTTCCACTGTATCCTTTGGTAAGATTGTGGTCATGCGGATAAAGGGTGTATCTTCGTTGCGCCGGGAAGGTTGTGCAAACTCACCTTATTATCATAATAGATCCAACCGCCGCCATCTGATGACTTGGAGTCGGCGTTGCCGTTCTGACCGTCCGCGCCTTCGATACGCCACTCACTGCCCTCGACCCAGCGCCATTTTGCATTTCCGCCCTGTACCTGCGGCAATTCAAACTCATCCTTGGGTGGGACGGGGTTCAAGTGCTCATCCGTCCAGGCGGATCGCTCCGATGGAAACAAGGAGTATGTCCACCCGATCCCCAACCATCTGCGCTGATTCTCATACAAGATAAAGGTGAAGCGTATGCCAGATGAGTCTCCACGCCGCCTCGTTGCGATGTTCATCGCATGGCCATGACTCTGGGTCTTGAGCAACGGACCTGTGCTGTTGGGCTCGGAATCCGCCGAGAACTTCAGCCCCGTGATCAGTGAACAGATCCGACGCACCGTCAAGGATCGCCACAGGATGACTCGCGATACTCTCGCGGGCTGTGAATGGTAAGTGAGGATAATGGTGCCGACAGTCATGACGACGCGGCGAGTGGTAATAATGTAAAAAGGAGGCAAAGTCAATAGAATCCATATCGGCGTTATAAATAGAATTCGAATGAATAAAGCAGTAAGGGCTGGTTTCGTAGTCGCGGACGTGGCTGTCCGCTGTGTGGACAAGAAGTCCGTCATGTCAAGCAACGGCTTCAGCAGAATATTGCACCGATCGGTAAACGTCCTCAGAGTTTCAAGAATCTCATCCAGGCTCTTGTGATGCCTTTTAGAGTTGCTATCAGATGCGGCCTTCTTTTTAAGGCCGTGTTTTTCACCCGTCAGACCGGTGGAGGACAAGGGCGAGTAGCGCCTGGAGTACATGCCCAATATTAATCCCACCACGACAAGTATGGGCCCTGCCCACAGAATAATCGCATCGCTACACAGAACCACCGTCCAGAACCCTGCGACGAGCAGAAAACTCTGCCACGGGTCACCCGACGTCCATGTCAGCAAGCCAGCTAGCTTGTTCAAGGGCAGAATGAAAGGGTGCGAATAAGCGAGCGCGCGAGTCACTGGTGGAGGCGTCGCAACGAGAAGCGGCGACTTTCGATGAACGATGATGCTGGAGCGTTGTCTCGAGGTCAGAGAGGAGCCGGAGAGCGTGGTAGGTGAGAAGGCAGCGACTGTGGGCGGCTGCTGCGAATCTGGCTGGTAGCCATTATCGTGGACGTAGGGTTTGGGGGACATGGAATCTAGCCACGGGAGATCTTCTAGAGCTGCATGAGTATCGCCATGATGACTTTCTCGTAGACGGATGAAAACGAGTGAAGAGGGGTCTTCAAAGCAAGGAAAGGGAGGTCGAGTGGGTGATGTGGGAGAGAGCTTGATGCTTACCGAGAGCTGCCATCCAACAGAGATGTCATATGCATCCAGCCTGGTCATTGCGGGCGGTGACAGAGGACGGTGATTCACGACGTTCTTTCCCCAGATGACGACGAACAGTGGCTACAGACGTTCACGAGAGCTAGAGATCAAAGCCCAGGGCCGGGGAATAATCTGTTGGGCATGGAAAGATCCGCGGTGGAAGCTGGGGAAGAGACGAGACACTGAGAGAGAGACATGTGACGACAGGTTCAGCCGATGATCGCATTCGGATATCGTGCTTATAACGGAGTACAGAGCGTTCTTGTGTTATTCCATCCAGAAAATGGACCAAGTCAACAGAGATCGCTACTTGCAAGTCATCTTCATGTAGTTCGCTAAATACTAATTCGTAGCAAGGATCTTTATATGCTTCTTCAAGTACTCTATTCCAGCTACTATTCCCGTATGTTCGTCTGGGCTTGTCTTCAAAGGTACATCCGACGCTAAGTTAAATCCGCGCCAAAATTTTCCCCTTCGCTGCCTCCGAATCCCGACTTGACAATACATCCAACCCGGTTCTCCTTGACGGTGTCGTGCTCTCCCCTCGGTTTTTGTTGGGAGGATTGACTCTTTTAAATTCTATCTTCTTTACCTTGGCAGCTGACAGATCATATCCTCGTTCATCATGGTGAGTACAAGAGCAAGATATCTTTTGCCGTTGCCGCGGCTTTGAACAATGCCCTGACCAAGTATCCTACTTTCTTCTCCGCAGGCTCATCGTATGGTCGCGCAAGTCCTCATCACCGGCGCCCGAGTATTCGGAAAAGCCTTCGCGGAAGCATACAAGCAGGCTCAAGCGTCGTCAAGATACGCTGCACAGGCAGGGAAGGGGTCAACTGCTGGAAACACGCACGCATCGAGCGGTCTGACTCTCGACGAGGCGTGCAAGATTCTCAACGTCAAGCCTCCGCAAGGCGGAGAAACGAACCTGGAACACGTCATGGACCGATTCAAGAAGCTCTTCGATATGAACGACCCTAAGAAAGGTGGCAGTTTCTACCTCCAAAGCAAGATTCTTCGCGCGCGCGAACGCATAGAGATGGAGGTCCGGGAGGCGGAGCGGAAGGCGGCGATGGAGAAGGAGCTTCGCGAAGGCTGGAGACCCAAGGTCTACAAGGATAGGTAATGGGTTTGCGTGTCTGAATGATCGATCGAGCGAGCGAGCGAGGCGCTTCGAATTATACCTGGGTGCAATGTCGGCTCTTTGCAAGTATACGATGTGCGCACGACCTCCACACCCGTGTCGTCAATTTACTCGCAACCGCTCTCAGGTTCTTTTCTTTTTCGCAGCATAGCATGGCGTTCTTGGTTGTTTTCTTTATTGGGGCCAGAGAGAATATAGATCTCGCTTTACTTCTTTCTCGGTTGCATTTCGCCGTCACCCCGTTCGATGGAGTTCTTTTGCGCTTCATGTTCGTCGTTTGGCGAAGCCCAGATCCGCATTTCTCGGATTCTGTTCATATGTGGTCTTCGTCATCGCTATCATGCTGATCTGTTCTGGAGCATATTTTGATGTGTACATTATCATCCGTTGGGCTTCTCAAGCAGGGGATGGAAGACTCGGTCTCGAACTTACCGCGTCTCTCCGTCTTACGTCGCTAGATTTTTCTGTTCTATTCGTTCTCCGCTCTTCCTCCGTCATGTTTATGTCGCAAAGACTGGGCAGGAATATTCGTGTATTATACGATGCGTTATGTTTTCTTCCCATCAGGCTCCGTCTCTTTTGTCTTAACGAAGCATAGCGCAGCATTGGGAAAGTCGATGGAGAGGAATTCTTACTCGAATCTGGGCCTTCAAACGCTTGTGTCTCGAGCTACACAGAAAATAGGCATATTTCGCGGTCCCCTGAATGTAGACGTTGTGCATGATCGTTTTACAGCTGGCATGTTGCGCGAGAACGCAAACATTGGCATTTTGGCTTCATTCGACTCCAGAACTCTCCCGCGAACGACACATGTCTCAATAGTATCGAACTGAGCTCTCTTCGCATCGAGAGCCTCGAAGAATGTTTCAACCGAAGCTTTATGCGCATTGGATGATGCCATGATCCTTTGTGAGAGGGTGTAGTCCTTGTGGCAACTGTATGATGAAGCAGTGAATGGGCTTGAAAGGTGCCCTTCCATTCTGGACTATAATATCAGACTATGGATCTATATTCTTCTGTTCATAGTAATTAGTGATACGTAGCCTCAGTTCAGGTTTAGCTTCCAACATCAATGCCTGAAATGGGTTCTCTTTACCTTGTTTTCACTGTCCATCGGGATCTCAGTATCTCTACGGAGTATACTCCATAAATCGAGGCTAATCGGGCTGGCCATGGCGCCATCAACCACGGGAAATGCGAATCTGATCGATCTTTGCAACGTTCCTGAGAAAGTCCCCCCCGGAAACTTCCTGTAAATCTGATCTGTCCGCT
>JSYV01000824.1:0-17757 GCA_000787455.1 Evansstolkia leycettana | reverse complement strand
ATTATTATTATTATTATTATTATTATTATTATTATTATTATTATTATTATTATTACTCTCTCTATACATCTAAGAGATCAAGATAAATTCTGTGATGTCTTCATATACTCTCTTCGTGTCTTCTTTCTGACCCTCCGCCGTTCGCACCTTTTATCGCCGGCCTTATCTCTCAGCCCCGCGGTGAGATATAAATCTGGAGATAGCAGCAAAAATTTCCCTCTGCCAGACGCAAGTCCATACGAACAAAGAAACACAGGCAGGCAAACCTACAGACAATGCGCCGCCCTCCAGTTCCGCTCTCAGCGGACCTCCCGCCCTTGGTAATGGGCACCGCGACATTCAACTCGCAGTACAACCCTGACCCCTACGCGTTACCGACCACCGAACTCGTCCACCGCGCTCTCTCGAGCGGGATCCGCGCCTTCGACACATCCCCCTACTACGGCCCCGCGGAAGAGCTGCTCGGCCGCGCCCTCGCGACGGATTTCGTCCGCTCAAACTTCCCACGGTACACGTACCGACTGCTCACGAAAGTCGGCCGCATCGCAGCCAGTTCCTTCGACTACTCCCCGCAATGGGTGCGGCGGAGCGTGCGGCGCAGTCTGTCCCGTCTACATACGGACTACCTCGACGTGGTGTATTGCCACGATGTCGAGTTCGTTTCGCCCGCAGAAGTGCTGGGCGCAGTTCGCGAATTGCGCCGGATCCGTGACGAAGAAGGTACCGTTCGCTACGTCGGGATCTCCGGGTACCCCGTCGACGTGCTCTGCGAGCTTGCGGAGATGATTCTCCGCGAGACAGGCGAGCCACTGGACGTGGTCATGTCGTATGCGAACTTCACGATCCAGAACACCCGGCTGCTGACGCAGGGTTTGCCCCGCCTGCTCGCCGCCGGGGTGGATGTCATCCCCAACGCGTCGCCGCTGGGGATGGGCTTGCTGCGGCGCGTGGGCGTGCCTATCGGCAGCATGGGAGATTTCCACCCTGCACCGGACGGGCTGCGGAATGCGATGCGCAACGCGAGTGATTGGGCGGACGAGCAGGGAGAGAAGCTGGAGGTCATTGCCATCCGGTACGCGCTGGAGTCGTGGCTTCGCGACGGCGCAAAAGCAGGAGCGCTGGGCCCGCCTCTTGCGCGCTCGGCGGATGCGGATCCGGGTTTCCTCTCTGTCGCTGCTACGGGAACCGGCGAGCGGTTGGGCGTTAGTGTTATGGGAGTGAGCAATCTCGAGGAACTCGACGAGACACTTCGGGTCTGGCACAGTATCATTGACGGGCTGGAGAATCGGGGGGATGATCTCGAGGATGAACAGGGCAATGCCGTCCAGGCAGAGCCACCAGAGATCCCCACTCCGTCCGACGGCCTCATCACAGACCGCGCCTGGTCCCGTGCTCGCCGCAAGCGCATCCTGTCCCTGGCCCAGGGAATCCGCTCCATCCTGGGCCCTGAATGGGTTGATTACGTCTGGCCCAGCCCTTCGCCGGACTTTGTCAATTCGCTCCCCGCTGAACATGTCGCGGCGTTGCAGAGCGAAGAAGCGGCGAAGGCATCGGAAGCAGAGCAAGTCAACAAAGACCCGGTGGCTGCGGCTGTAACTGACGAGCGGATGTTGACGCCTCCTCTTGAGGCGGTTGATATCCAGACGCCGGACCCTACGCTTTCGTCGGATGTTGTCGTGTAGTAAATCGAGACTGCTGTTCATGTTGGAGATTTGCAAGTCTGCAGGATAAGATCTGATAATATGGGCTGGGCTGGTCCTTGTCCTTGTTCTTGATGCATCGGGCTTGCTTGAATTGATTGACTCAAGGGAATCTTTCGGATGATAGACTACATATGACGAATCTTTCAACCCATAGGACAATTTCAATATATTCTCCGGCCTCTATGGTCGTTGTAATTCACTGATGCAGACATTTGCAGAATAAGACGATAGAAAACTTGATGGGTCGGGTCGAGTCGGGTTTTGCGGGTTGAGGACTTTGAGGTTCAACTCTTTCAATCAATCGGGTTGGGTTAGAAGAACAACCCGCAACCAGGTGCTACGATGCTTCAATTCATTAGGTTGATTGACCCATTCAGCTGCTCAAAAACGTCGAATGGGAGTTTCCTCCATTCCATACACACAGGACGATCACTCATTGACTTTCTTGTCAGGTTCATCCTCTCCAAGCAATCGCGTATAGCGCTTCCTTGGTGAGAAAGAGGCTGGGGGAAAGCTGGATAATATAATGAGAGTGGAAAGGGTTCGTTGTACGTGTTCAATCAAGTGACTTGATGGGCCTGCCTGTAGGTTATTAGTATCTCCTTTTGTCGACGTCGTCAGGGTAATGAGTCGACCGGGCTCGTATACTATGACTCGTACGGGTCGTCTGTGACAAGTGCTGCAGGATAGCACAAGCGAAGTGTCCGCGTCCGTTCAGAATGTGAGGTCTTCCGACTGTAGGGAATTTGAAGAAGTGAGTTGCCAGCACAATGTCAATTGGCATAAGCGGGGTGTAGCTGGAAGAGAAGAACCTATGGTCGATCGTGCTGAACTGGATGATCGCTGTGGAAAGAAGATGGGGGGCTTGAATAGCCCGGACCACATATGTCAGTCGAGATTTCAAAGCTGCTTGATCTGCTGTCAGTTCGAGAAACAGAGAGGAAGGCACAAGAGAAAAGTCAGATGAACAATAATTGGAGAAGAAAAAGCCCCGAAAGTGGTGTTTCTTTTTTCGCTTCTGTAGTTCCCTAGAATTGAAGGCAGATGCTGCATCTGCCGGTTTGGAAATTTTGGAGTAATGATGCAGAGAAATGATTGTTGGCGCCATACAAGCCAAACCAAAGACGAACAAAAAGTCGCAATCAACTTCAGTCATAGCACAGTCCAGCATCACTTGGACATGTCGAGGTAACGAAGAAGACATATCAAATCAATGCTCCACAACTTTCGCCTGTCCTTAACAATGGGTATCTCTTGCGAAGTAAGAAATTCGTAACACGCGGAAAAAGAGCAAAAGATAGATCATGTGGTGGTACACTCATACACAATGAGGGATGAAGGCAGGCATTCTTTATAAGGGGGAAACGGTGATGCCGTAAGCAATCACAGATCGGAGGTCTTTCAAGCAGCCGACTTCAGCTCTTTCTCTCTGACTGCAAGATCTTTGTCCATTTCAGACTGGGTCTTATAGCCTCCAAGACGTAAAGCTTGCTCGTTGCTTATGGAGTCGGGAATGGAGGCAATGTCAGGACGCAGGCGCCTTAGACGCGCAGCGCGGTCCCGAGATGCTTGTTGTCTCCTTTGTAACTTCGTTAATTTCTCCTTCTGCTCCTCCTGCGCCTCCACCGCCAGCACCGGAGCAGAAGGTGGAGGTGGAGGGGGGATGGGATCAGCGGGTGGAGGTGGTGGAGGAGAGGGCGGCTGACGGTATGGCGCGAATCGGGGATCGGTCTCAAAGACATCGCGCAATCGACGTCTCTGTTCCGTATACTCCTGATAATTGGCGGCGAGGATAGACTCGAGAATGCTAGTCATGGGACTTTCCGACATGGCCGTCGAGACCATGCGCTCTCTGAGGGCGTCGTATGCCTTCGAGAAGCATCTGAAGATCAATGGAATCTCCCGAGTTCCTCCAGAGATATCATTGTCGGGATTGTTTGGATCCTCAATGGAAAGGCGTTCGTTGTTGTTCTCTCGGTATACATTGTAAACCCGCTGTGTCCCATTCTTAGCGAGCAGCCTTGCAAAGTGAGGGTTCTCATTCCTACCTTGTTGAAGTAACCAGGAGGATTCATCCTTATCCCAACAGTTTCATAGTCAAACCTATTGCCATAGAAGTCAAAAAAATCCATGAGAATGCTGCCCAAGTTCGGTTCAACCTGGCCATGTGGCAGGTGCTGTAGCAAACTCGTAACAAGGCAAGTAATGGAGAACCCTCCCAAGCCACCGCTGGGGACCTCATTCAAGCCCCGAAGAAGCAAGAATTGCTTGATGACGGACACAATGACGGGCATTGCAGGATACTCTGTCTTCCACTGCTCAAAAGTTCTGTTGGCAACAACTCCGCTGTCATTGTCAAAAGACAAATCAACCCTCAGACCAGTCAGCTTATCCACAAATTTTAGAATTGGGACTCGAGCATGCGCTATTGTTTCAATCGAGCCCGGTACTGCGATGTCAAGGTTCTTGAGAAAAGCTGCAAACGCATAGATCTGCCCCTTTCTTTCCCCGAAAGTCTTAATGCCACGTTGCATGAAAGTCTTGGAAAGGAGGACAAGATCGATATCAGCGATAGGTAAATAGAGACCCGAAGCAAACGAGCCAAATGGACGCAGTTGGACCCCATAATATCTGCTCTGAAATGCAGATTGAAGTCTCGATATCAGATCTGTGCGCACAATTTGCTCATATGGCTGAGGCTTGACCCAGTGGTAGAAACTGAGAATCTCATTGTGCAATCTGCCAGCCATTAGAGACCGTCTTTAACGTGCTGAGATCTCGCCGCTTACCTTGTACCCAAGTGCAACGTTGGCTCCATGAGATCGATCCATGGCACTGCAGTCTCCCGTGAAAGAGCTCTCCACTGGTCAATTATTGAGCCATCAGCATAAAATTTTCTAAAAGGTTTTCCAGTTTTCTTAGAATAGCCCTTGATCTCGTCATCGTGGGTTCTTTTGTGGTTGCCCAGCGCGGGGTCCTTTTCCTGAAGATGGCGCTTGGGTCCTTTGGGTGCGTCCTTTGGCGCGTTGTAGTCTTCTTGCTCCTCAACCTCGGCGCCAAACGAGATGAAGTCTTCGTTTGTCGCGACCGCGTCAACTTCCACCGGGCGTGTCGCCTTTGCGGCGATCCTAGCCTTGCGGATCAATTTGACGACGTCGATTTTCTTCGACTGAGTCTCGTCCGGCGGCGGCAACACAGTGTATGGGTCTGGGTTGGACCATTTAGGAGCCGGTGCCTCGACAGGTTTCGCGGTTTCTAAAGCGCGCTTCTTGCGAGGAGGAGATTCACCAGCTTCATCGTCAGTGGAAACATCCATATCAGCCTCATCGCTGTCGCTGAGGTCCTCTAAAGACGCGAACTTCAACGCAGGTTTAGCATCGCCTGTGTTGGCGGGCGCTATGAGAAGCTCTGGAGTTGTCTCTCTTTTGCTCTGCAAAAGCGGGCGTTCTGCCTTCGCAGGACGCGGGTAGCGGAAGGTGAATTCATGCTTCGGCTGCGGCGGTCGGTCATTCCTTTTGTTTCCGCGAAACTCGTAGGCTGGCGGCATGTTAATGTCCCAGCTGATTCAGAAAATCCGGACAACAAATGGATCTAGAATCGCTGGAGAACTGCCAAGGTAAGTTGCAGCTGCAGACGCGAGATGATGCAGTTTGTGGTGGACAGCGGAACCTCAAGAGAAAAGGTTGGTTAAAATTTCAGGGCTCCTAAACAGATCGGGAAGGCGGTGATTTGCACCTGACATTCACAGCCAGGGCAGTTCCATTTCTCCCTGGAATGGGCCTTGGAGAACTCTCAAGGAGAAATCGAATACATTATCTTATTCACTGTTATCTCGTATAATTGGACTGATTTACCCCTTCACTTGTTTTGGTTATATCTGTCATATTCGTTTTTGCTATACTACTAATATTGACTTCTGAGGAGTGGTGCATAACAAAGAAACTCATTGCAGCCAACAGCTCTTCAACTTCTTTTCTGTCCCCAATTCTTGAACCCATCTTCTAACCACCGAATCAACGTCCCCTGAACTGCTTCTTCCGAGAAGCTCACTCTGCCAGAAGTAACCCAATCCAGCCATTCTTCGGCTCTCGCACCACTCTCGCTTCTCAGCAACCCAACACTCACATCGATCACCAAAGGTCTCTCTTCACAATGCCAGAAGACTGTTGCCTCACAGCGATTACAGAATTCCCGGTATATCTTGGGCGAACTTTTGTATCGCTGCATGGTCGTCAGATCGAAAGTCAGCGGCGACCAATCCGCCTTGGAGATGTTGGATTTCCGAATGAATGTCCAGGTCTGAATCGGGAAGCCGCTGGATAGTCGACAAGACCGGCATGCGCAGGTCCCAGCGAGATATTTCGTATTATTTTCTCGAAGCCACCACTTTACATCGTCCGGGTTCTCTGGTGAACCTGAATGATAGGGCACAAGCAGATCGGGCCATGGTGAGGATGCTTCCGAGGACAATTCATTCGGTGGGCTGATGTAGTATTCGATACCTCCACAATGGCACCGAGCCTTCAGCTTCCGCTTATCGCTTGATGCGTGATTTGAACGTGATTGACCAGAATTCGTTGAATCATTTCGCTCTTCAGCCCTTATCCGATGATCGCTCGGAACAGCCTGGAGCCAACATTCCGAAGCGGTGTCCGCAATTCTGCCGGGAAGAAAGATGCTCAGGCCACGTCTCTGGCGTCATCGACTCCCCAATGCTGTAACGACTCGAGTCTGGGATGCTCGCTCTGTACCACTCCAGTTGCAACTAAGTATCTATCGATGGACTTCAGGTGAACAAAGACATGGCCACCGCAATGTGTACAAAAATAGCGCGTTATACAATCCGACTGTTGATATGGAACAAGTCGATCTAGCATTGAGGGCTGGCTCTTCAGAAAGTAGTAAGAAGAGCATAGAAGCCCTGTTACTGTTCGACAGTTGCTGCAGTGACATAAGCGAAGCATTGCATCGTTCGTTTCCTGGTCCAGCAGAACGTCTTGCGCTGCGCTCCCACAAAGACAGGTGATTGACAAGGCCATTTCGTGGTTTACGTAGATGTTCTCGACCAGCAAGATGAATGTTAATGTCCAGTGAAGGGTGTATGGCGGAGGATCTGCAACGGGACTATCGACCGTGGTACCTACTGCCACTCGAGCGATATAGACAACAAGGAGTATTCCGAAAGTATCTTTCGAGGTCAACCAGTTCCAGGATTAGACTATTGTTCATGCTGGCGCGAACCAAAGGATTTATTATAACCAGTCTCTTGATTCGAAGCACTGGACGCCAAGATATAAGCTGGAAGCGGGCCCAACATGCAAGAAATATGCTCTCGTTCGTATACACTCAGGCAAAGATCGCGAACCGCAGAATCGAATCACGGGAACTTGCCGTATTAAAGCAGCTCCGACCCCTCACGCGCTGTTCCTCCTTCTCGACACTCTCAATCAACAACAACCTCAAAGAATCCTCCCAACGATCACTCCGCTTCATCTACCAAGACCTCATTATCAACGTCGCAAAGTCGATCAACAGACAAAACAGTCGTCATGGGTATGTGAATTCCATCCTGCTCTGCTGTCTCCTTCAACCTCGTATCGATGCGGGGTAGTAGAGTGGGGTTGCTATCCAATCTCACTCACTTCATACATCCGTCTAAGAAGCCCTCTCTAGCACAGCTGAATGTCTCTCTCTCATCACACTGACTGTGGTATTTTCGTACAGGTCCCGATCACACTTGCAGCTGCGGTGCTTCTTGCCAGTGCCCTGCCGGCCAGTGCAACTGCCCTGTAAGCCATCCTCTACCGCTGTGACTCTTTGCGAATAGCAAGCTATTCCGTCGGTTTTGCGTTCTTCTAGTTGACTGTTTCTCTTAGAAATAAGAACCTCTAGCACTGCTGCTTGCCTCTTTGCTACTTCATTCTGGGCAACTGTCGTGGATTGCATCACGTTGATTCTTTGACCATGCCAAACATCGTGTTGGCTATTCGTGTATCCAACCATGTATAAGCCGACAGAGAGATAAAATATAGCTGTTTCAAAATCCAAGATTGTTTCCTGTCAATTTGATACATAATTGGAATCCCGAGAATCACAGTCCCACCTTCGACTAAGCCTATGTCCATTGTGCGGGTCCCTGCTGGCCTACGTACCTTTAGCTTAGGCTTCTTGGTAGTTTCCTTTGCTGAATTGACAACATCACCAAGGATCTTGTGATTTCGTGTGTCCATTTGCTACAACAGAACATTGAGAAAAGTTCGATTTAACTTGAATTCTTTCAAGTTAAGGCAAGAGCGGTCCAAGGCGTGCGACTCAAGGGCTCCAGATCAGGACCTCGATTTCGTACATGGAAGATCTAGATTTCGCATACTCTAACGAGTGCGTGGTCCCACTCTTTGTCAAAAAAAAAACTTTTCTGGCTGTGACAAACCAGTCTCAAGAATTCCCTTGCCTAAAATAAATATCTTTGATCAAAGACTCGGGAAAAGGGAAAGAAAGGAATGGAATATAACGCCTGGTTGCTCTCTGGACCTATCAGCCTGACCTGGCTTCTGTTTTAACGTAACTTGACTATCTCATGATCAGGCAAGATGGCCGGGCTTAGGCGATTTGTGCTTTGAAGCATTCAAGCGGTAAATCATGCTTAATCCCAGTAGCTCTTTGGTTGTTCTCATGATGATCAAATCAACTCAGCCATTGCAGATCCTCTCTACGACTCTCAGTCAAGTCCAGTTGATAAACACGAGAAGATCAGCTATTCGGCCAAAATAGAGGGATAATTCCTGCCCGAGGAAGTGGAGGCGCATCTCGGTTGCAGTCTTGACGCATGAACCACTCGTCTTCAGTTGTCATTGCATCTGCCTGTTCTCTTTTTCTTTTCCTCTTATCTCTTTCTCTCGGCTTCCGCGCCTGCTCATATCTGAGCCCCAATAGCATGTTCGCTTTCATGTCGAACAGAGGTAACCCAGTCTATCCTGCAGTTTACAACGCACGCAGCTAAACCAAATGGAGGATGTTGTAGGGTTCATGGTGCATGATCGACTGGGTCCAGATCGTCGAATGCAACCACTCCCATGCAGATGATGCACGACACTAAGCAAGAACTTTGGGCGGTCAATTGAGAGTGGCTGCGGTAGCTGCAAGCGGTAATATGGTCATTCAAGAAGGAGGGTCGACGAGGGGTTTGGATCATATACTTATGATATTCTATCACGTTCTCTTCAGCTTCGATAGCGGCCTTGTTCAGGGAAGTGGGGGAAGGGGAAGAAATGAAATGAAAAAAACAGAGATTGACTGCCTCACTTGTCTCAACTGTACCCTTTGACTCTTTTATCAAGTCGCAAGGTGGCATCCAAGCAGGCCAACGGGCTGACGCGTTTTTCTCTTGAATAGAAATACCGGAGGGCAGCTGTTCCTCATTCGCGTCTGCTGGGTTCCTACCAGGACTAGGATAGTTGAAATGAATAACGTAATGCCTTGATTTGTGTGGAACTCGCCAATCTTCAGAGTTCAGACAGACCGGAAAGAGCTCACCTAATTGAAGTTGTCGACATTTTTCTTTCTCATCTGCCCCCACGTTATGCTCAGGCTGAGCATGGATGTTGCAGAGGGAACGTGGCATAAACAAACAGGTCAGAAAGGACAGACAAAGCTGAAATCCAGGACAGATTTCAATCTTGCAACGATACCGCTGTTTTCAGTGGAGAGTCCCACCCTTTCAAATGCCGGAAGAACGCCGCATGATCACTCCAGTAGAGCTCTCTTTCTCAATGATAGCCACAGACAGACGAGTCTCACAAAGTGGAGCCTGGTTTGGACTGAAATGGGCATGAACAACACTCTTATCAGAGTGAACACGGTCCAGGGATCATTTGGCGCGGTAGCCAGCAACGAATCATGGGTTCATGCTGAGTAGGTCGTGAGGTATAAATTCAGGATCAACACCCTCGAGAATCCTCAGTAATCTCTCGACTATCCTTGAACATCAGCAACACAGTTTCAACATCAAACAAACCATTCCATACAAGTAATATCTACTTTCACAAGCACTCTGCTACCTGGCGTATTGCCCTCTACCTGTCAAAATGTCTCCCTGCTCCTGCAACTGCTGCTCCGGCGACTGCAACTCCTGCTCTTGCGGAAGCTGCAGTGTAAGTCAAATCTTCCTTTATTCCCATTGCTCGAGAGAGTAGATGTCCCGATAGGGGAGATCATTCTCTTCTCGATACAGTCGTTGCTGACATATAGGACGCAGCACTAAGCAATCGCTTCTACACGATGCCAATCATACTCGGTCAGTCACGGCAAACTGAAACCACGTTCAGAATAGCCTGCTACTAGGGGCTTCTGGACGTCTGATTCAAGTCTGAGGAATGGAGAAAGTGTCTTCTCGATTTGGTGGATCTCCTGTTGTGTCAATTCAAACTGGCTTTCCAAGTATACCTGCCTCGTAATATGGATTTGGACAAATGAAATGAACCTGTCTCGCTTTCATCGCATATCCTGAGACAAGATATAATGGTTATCACAGTGACATCAGTGATCACATCACCGTAAGCACAGTAATATCCCACCTAAATGCATATTGTATACTTATAACTCGAATGGAACGAGACACTTAGTCGTGATCATTTTTCTGAATACATTACACTCTTTCCAAGAAATGTAGAGATAGCCAGCAAGGCATGTTACAGTATTGTTGCATAGAGTAAGAGGATTGAATTTCGGAAGTTCGAAGACAGGTTATGGCATGCAGAGATCTAAATTCCGTGCTAGAAAAACATTCAAGTTACCCGTATCAGAAACCAAGTTTCATGGTATATGCCATGACATCAAAGCCCAAGAAAGGATCACAGCTCGTCCTTTTGCCTTGGAGGAACGTCGCCCGCGGCTTCTCCTCCCTCACAAACAGCAGGAGTAGTGACAACCATGGAATAGACACACTTCTCATCTTCCATGACCTTCAAGATTTCATTCTCTTCGCCACACTCCAAGACGACGGTCGTTGATCGGGCCGGCCCGTTCCAGCATGTCTGACCATTGGAATACTCGAGGGATGTCTTTTGCAACGGTACAACTTCGCCGGACTCGTTCAACTCGTCGACGTTCACAGTGCCGATGCGAACGAATTTACCCATCAGTACAGATGCTCCACCCTTCTTGGGTTTCTGCCTAGTCGCGTCGAGGAAGCAGTGTTCGTATTCATACTCCCCAGAATCCTTGCTGATACAGACATTCTTGAGAGCGCGGAAGACGGATGCTTTGCCGTAGTCCTTTTCGAGATCGGCCTTGTGATCGTTGAGAGTTCTCTTGGTCTCCTCGAGACTCCTTTGGGACGATCTGAGACGATCACGCGCTTCCGTAACGGCCTTGGATTCGGAGGGCGAATCCTCATTCACCTTGGGCAGGATGCCGTTGTTCTCGAGGTAGATTCTAAAAGAGCTAACCTTGTCCTCGATGAAGGTCACGAAGGAAGGCGGGAGGTATGCTGCAAGCTTGTAGACTATAATACCATTTAGCAGCTGAGTTGGAAAATGATTGAATGTCAAAATACTCACTAGCATCGGCCTCAGAGACATCTTCCTCGTTCTCCCACTGCTCCCAATTGATACCAGAAGTCTCACCGTCGGCCTTGAGGATCTCGTCCAAATCTCTCTCGACCGCACTCACACCGTCCTGGTTCTCCACGTCTTCTCTCGCGGCATACTCTTCCCAACTGCGCACTGCGCGCTTAACTCCCTCGTCGTTGAAGTTGGGGTTGTATTCAACCTTTAACTTGGACAGAATGCCCTCAAGTTCTTTGACACGGGAGCGAATTTCGTCCCTTTCCTTGCGAACTTCCACCAAGGCATTGCGCAGTTCTTCAACCCTGCCCTTGGCCAATTGCGCCAGAACATTGACCTTGCCCTTCTTCTTACCCCTAACAAGCTTGCTTTGTTCCTGCTTCTCGATCTCTTCAACGTCCTTTTCCAGACTGCTCACTTTGATCTCCTGAGCCTTGAGCTCAGCCTCAAGTCTTTCGATGTGATCTTCCACCTCCTTTTGTTGTCTGCCCGCATCCACAAGAAGCTCCTTCTTCTTCCTCAGCGCGGCCGTCATGGCCTTTTGGAGCTTCTCCTCTTGTTTCCGCCATTCCTTGCCGATCTCCTTACAGCGGTCCTCGCACTTGGTACCGCCGACGCGTGCCCACTCATCGCTTCCGTCGCAGCAAATCTCGTAGTCGCAAACTCCATCATTGACGCGCTGGAAGGGAAGATACGCCGGTCGATGTCCCTTATTCTTGCAGTAGAATCCAGGAAGGGCGGATACAAGATCCAGATCGTTATTTCCCGGCCGATCGGCCACAGTCAAGGGGGAGAGACGGGAAAGGTGAGAGCAAGCCGATGTTCCAGGCTCGTCGCTACCGTCTGGACAGTCGCAGTAGTCGTCGTTCACTGCAGAGAAGGGGATCTTGATCGCCGGATGGGAGATGCAGCTGAATGTTGTCGTGTCCTTGTAAAATTTAGCAACTGGCAGAGCATTGTAGGGTTAGCAAGTTCCCTAGAATAGTGCCTAACGACAGCCATCACAATCATGCTTAACTCAAATCTCAGGTTATTTAACGTTGGTGTTGCAATGAAGCTGGTCGTCAACTGGGTTGCCATGTAGCAAGTAACTTACACTCCGGGCCAACTCCCCGAGGACGAGCTGAGCCATCTTTCGCAGCCGCCACCGCAGTTGAGCATGCTGCTATGCTCAGGAACAAGAGCGAGCTCTGTTGGATTATCATGATCGTGGCATTGAGCTTGTCAATGCTATCGAATTAAACGCAGTCGCTTAATTGCGGAGGAGGAGCTTCTGGCCAGCTGTTGACAACATCCAGTTTAGTCTCGGATCTAATCTAGCTGAACTGTAGGGGTACGGAGGCCCCAGCCCGTTGGTCCCGTCTTAGTCATCCAGCTTTCATAACTTAGTTAACTTAACTAAGTTAGTCAACTAGAAGTGGCGAGCAGCTACAGCATCAGAGTTTCATCCTTCAAGGATTCATTCGAGCACATAAAAAATTTTAAATCAAGATGGGTAATGACGGTGGCAGGTATGTTGCGATTCCTAAATTTGCCATTCATTTTCTCGGCATACTAACCCACGTTATCAATCAGTATCCCAACCCGCCGAGAGCTCGTCCGCGAAGCCGCGAAGGCTCCCAGCACGGCGCAAGTGAAAGAAGCCCAGCGCGAACTACAAGAACACTTCTGGACCATATGCCCACTATCACATAAGCCTCTCACACGACCTATTGTCTCCGATTGCATCGGAAACCTATATAACAAGGATGCGATCCTACAATTCCTCCTCCCCGGCGACGAGGTAGAGGGGATCAGCTCGAAAGCCGACTGCGAAGAGATTCTCTGTGGCAGAGTAAAGGGACTCAGAGACGTCGTCGAGTTGAAATTTGAGGTCGACACAGAACGTGGTGGATCGACAGCGGACACCAAGGGCCGGCGCGAGGGGTGGATTTGCCCGATCACGGCGAAGCAGTTGGGCCCGAACGTGAAGTCGGTTTATCTCGTTCCTTGCGGGCATGTTTTTGCGGAGGAAGCGATTCGGCAGCTTAAGGGTGACAAGTGCTTACAGGTATGTATAATATGGGAGCATTCGTCCTGCTCCGTTTGCCGTCCGTGAGGTTGTTCGTTCGAGCGATTGCTGATTCTAGTTTCACTTCCTTGCAGTGTAATGAATCCTATACCGAGGAAAACGTCATCACCATCCTCCCAACAAAAGAAACCGAAAAGCAACGATTGTTATCCAGAGCCCAGAAACTAGCTGAACAAGGACTCACCCATTCGCTCAAGAAGGCTCCTGGGTCGAAGAAGCGCAAGAAGCATGCGAACGGTGAATCGGCTGCCGAAACAACAGAGACCATCGCAGCAGAATCAAAGCGAAGCGGCACGTCGACGCCTGCTGCCAGTGCGGGTGCGTCGAATGGAATCAAGAATGCTGCCACCGCCCTGCTCACTGCGCGGGTCCTCGAGGAAGAGAATGAGAAACAGAAACGGCGGAAGATGATGGGCACGAATGAGAATTTAGACAGCCTTTTTACGAAAAGCGCAAGAGATGATAAGGCGAAGAGCGGCGATTTTATGACGAGAGGGTATACAATTCCCGCTGGTGCGCGGAGATGATATTTATTCCCTTCGATTTTTTGTCCATTTTCGACTACAGAGTGCACTGCCTATAATGGGGCGTTCCGGTTCTATCTCATGTCATGGGGTTACTAGGATGGATCATGGTTTAATTCTAGATGTTTGAATGTCATCATTTGCGCAAGCCTTGCCAGGTGTACACAAAACAATACTTTATTCTATTGTACAAAAAAGGTCATCTTTGAACATGCTATCGAATAAAAAAAGCAAAAGGACCGTCCTTGTACAGATAATCTCAGGGATGTTGTGCTTAAAAGGCCTATCTCTGCCTTTAGTTGATGAGACCTCTTGCCCGAAGCTCTGCTTCAATAACCTTCTTCCGACCCAACTCCTCATCCCTGTCGATTGCTTTTTGTCTCTTGGAGAAAATCTTGACATTGGATAAGCTCTGAAGGTTGGGGTCGTTTGCTAGATATTCCGCCAGTTTCTTAGGCTTCGGCTTCAGGCTTTGCTGAATGTAATCCAATGCTTGCTTGACTGTCTTGGTGGAGTTGATGACATTATCAGGAAAGTAATGACCAGTCAACTGGGTCAGTCGTTTAAAGAACTGCAGCGCAACACATTAGATCATATTCACATCATTGGCGTCTGGAATGACGGAAGGAGGGCAAAACGTACAGCAAACTTGATAGCGAGATCGTTAAAGGAGAGATTAAGGAAGCTCTCGTCCCGAACACGCTGATATCCAAAGAACAGCGGGTAGGAAGCGTCAGCGACGCCCTCAGCAGGTTCTTCGACGAACGACACCTCCTCCATACCCGCCGATTCCGCCTCCGCCTCAGCGGGAGACTCTTCAGTGCTGGCAGCCTCGGTCTGGTTTCCAATTTGTTCAAAGACGAAGCGAAGAGCGGTTTCTGCTTGTCTGTATGGGAAAACCAAGGCTGCGTCCCACTGACCATTTTCGTCGGGCTTGAAGCTGCACTTCCAGATCATCTTGAAGATCGCCTTATCGTGCTCGTAGACATTGCAGATGGTCGTCAATGGCTTCTTCAAAGTGTGCATCACGGCGACCTCGACGGCGGCTTGATGGGCCGCTAGGTATAAATGCTCCTTTTTGGTGAGTTTCTTCTTGGGCAACCAACTATTGCAATGGGTCAGCGGAGAAAGAAGACGCAACCATTTTCTTTCAAGAGCCATCGAAAAGGCAAGAAGACTTACGGGGTATACGCATCTGCCTCCGAGGGAGGGTAATCTGACCACCTCCCCAAATGTCCCATCCTTGTTTGAATTTCATCCAACGTCGTCGCAGGAACATACGGGTCCGCTACCCGATCAATCGAGGCGATCTCATCCTCGGAAGGCCGAGACTCTTCCAATGCCTGCTCCTCCTCAGATTCCGGTTGTGTCCTCCCGCGATATGACTGCTCAAGTACTCCCGGGCCTCCATAAGGATCTTTCAAGCCAGGGGGGTTATCTGTGCCCCAGAGTTTTCTTCGAACCCTTTCGGTAATACTTGTGCTGGACGCATTGTGGCGGAATTGCTGGGCGAGGAAAGGGCGTGGGCGGACTTCCTGTCGGCATGTCGAGCAGACGTATAAAGATTTCGACGCCTGGCGGGACGAAGCCTCCAGATTCAACAGCCGCATTGAGGGACGCATGGTTGCGCCGGTGCGAGGTCTTTCGAGCAGTGCAAGGCTTCAAAAAAAGTTGGGGCGCAATCAACGGACAAGCTTCTTTCGGGGACATGTTGATCACGTGATTCAGATCCGCTTGGCGGTCGGGAGGCCCAGGGAGAATACTGCCATGCTTGCTTTTGCCTCGAACTTTGCAGACACTTGATTTGAAGAAGATTCAGGATTGTATTCGCGAATAATGATATCATTTAAATTGTATATATATACACATGCATCTACGCTGATATTAACGTGCTAACTCAGAAATGAGGAAAAAACTTGCGATGAAAGAGAAAACGCTGCGTAGATCTTTCTACTCCCGAACAAACATGCCTGCCATGCCCATGCCGGTACCAATACACATGCTCACAACACCAACCTCCTGTCCAGTCCGTGCAAGCTCGGGCAAGAGGGTAGCAAGTTGTCTGGCTCCAGTAGCACCCAGCGGGTGGCCGATAGCGATCGCACCACCCTTGGGATTCACCTTCTCCTCGTCGATGCCGAGCTTTCGGATGCAGTAGAGTGCCTGGGAAGCGAAAGCCTCGTTGATTTCCCAGATACCGACGTCCGAGACATTCATGCCGACGAGCTCGAGCAGCTTAGGAATGGCAACAGCTGGTCCGACACCCATCTCATCGGGAGCGCAGCCAGCAACCGCGGTAGCGACCCAGCGGCCCTTGATCGAAGAGCTCAGGCCAAGCTCGGTGGCAGTGGACCGGCGCATCAGCAACGTAGCGGCGGCACCATCGCTGACCTGCGAGCTGTTTCCGGCGGTGCTGGAACCGTTCTCCAAAAAGGCAGGCTTCAAGGTAGCCATTTTCTCTACGGAGATGTTGTGTCTGATACCATCATCCTTGGTCACGGTAATCTCCTGTGCAGGACCTTCGGGGTGTTCCGGGTCGAAGACTTTGGTCTTGACGGAGACAATTTCTTCGTCAAACAGACCTGCGTTCTGCGCAGCAGCAGCCTTCTTATGCGAGTTGGCAGCAAACGCGTCCTGATCAGCTCGGGAGATACCATATCGCGAAGCCACGTTCTCAGATGTGATTCCCATAGGCATGATGCAGTCCCTGGCATCCTTGGATGGCGAATCCTTCAATTCCGGCCACAGCACTGTCGGGATGGCGCGAGAACCGTAGTTCCGGGTCATGGATTCCATTCCTCCGCCGACACCAACGTTGATCGCGCCCGCGCGGATTCCATTCGCGATGGCAGTGATGGCAGCCAGGCCGGACGAGCACTGCCTGTTGATGGTGTGGAAGGGGACTGAATGGGGGAAACCAGCGTGGATCTGAGCCATACGGCCAGCTTTGGCACCACCGAGTTCTTGTAGGACCGAGCCGATGGCAACGTCGTCGATCAGGGCGGGATCAAGCTTCGGGTTTGCTTCGAGAGTGGCACGGAGTACATGCGCGAGCAGTTCTTCTGGGTACGCATCTTTGAAACCGCCTTTCTTGGCGCGTGTCACTGGAGTTCGAAGCGAAGACAGAATAACAATGTCTGACGGAGATTTCTGCAGGACCTGTCGGAGGCCGCGAGGAATTGGAGAAGCCATGTCGTAGGGAGAAAACCGAAGCCGATAGTAAGTCGCCTCAGCAAAGCTCTATAGCCACCGTCTCGTTCCTCTTGCCGATGAAGAGGATGAATCAAGAAATCTTCAATCCAACAAAGATTCCAATCGACTTTGGATGCCTGAGTTCAAACGAGGCTCTTACAAGTCGACAATTTAGAGATTAAGTCAACCGCGAAGTCGAATCCCCGAAACTTCCAAGGACAAGAAAACAATTACTGCTTCAGCAGAAGCCAAGGACACAGAAGGGAATTATCAATATATAAGAAATTACCGGATTCATATCCGGGGTCGAGTTTCTGAGAGCCTAACAATGCCCCAGCGTCTCCATCGAAGCTTCGCCTCCCCAAAGGTCGGCAATGAAGATCGGCTAAGGACTCTCCCGGGAAGGTTGGGGAAGACACTCTAGATGTGGAGAAAGATTAAGCCAGGTTATCTTATCAACCACGGCCAGTCCTGGCACTGCTGGCAGGACTATGAACTGGGATGACTTTTATATGTTATATTGGTTTCTCCCGGTTCGCTGTACCTCCATGATCTCTCATGCAAGCTCATCATTGAGAATCTGATGTGGGATGATTGAGGGCAATCAAAACCATCTTTCGGAAGTGTATGCTTATGTAAGCGTCTCGGATAACGTAATCGGACACCGAGCGAGCCGCAGCACTGAGCGAGTCATCGCACTGAGC
>JSYV01000823.1:0-27553 GCA_000787455.1 Evansstolkia leycettana | reverse complement strand
GATTGATGAGCTTCGCGCAGCCAATAGCCATCAAAAAAGGAAGCGAGAGGCCATACCATCCTATATTGCTACTGGAGGCATCCTAACAGGCGCTCAAGGCCAGCAGCTTGCTCAGGAAGCTGAGGAGATGCTGCAAGAGGAGCCAAAGAAGCAGGCACCGCCGCGATGCAGTAACTGTCATGTGATTGGTCATATTAGGACTAGATGCCCTAGTAAATAGTCTACTATATCATCTTTTCTTGTATAGCTTCATATTGGGTGCTTTTTGCGTTGAATATTAATATATTTGCATTGCAGCATTAAGGGGGTGGTATAGCTCGCGGCTGTGGCCGCTCGGTGTCCGATTACGTTAAGTGTTGTTAGGTCAGATTGCTGAGTCACAGGCATATAAGAGGGGCCATGAGAGACGATTTCCTTGTGAAGTTGAACATATCTTCACAAAACCCACATGATTTAGGGGCTCTGGATGTCCTTCTGTTCAGAGTAAACTTCGTGATATTAATGCTAAATTGTTTCATCATTGCCATGGGTGAAATGAAATGAAATGATATGAGGGGCATCCATCTCGGAGGATTCTAGCCAGAAATGGAAAGTAGGTACTTCCCAAGACTCCCTGGAATTCGTGGCGATGAAACACAACAATTCCGCAACTACCACAGTAGAACCTTGCAGTGTATGGCAGACATCTGCATTCAGATCTTGCAAGTCATTAAATGATTTCTCATCATTGGATGTCATGATCCTCCAAGGACGAGTGCCTGATATTGCAGGCTGACTTCTGCTCATGCCACATGGTTTGTCCATCACGTGCCAGGGGCAACAATATCTCCGAGATCAACACCATAGTTACCAAGAACCAGTTGTTGTTCACAGGAGTCTGTCCATGTCTTAGTGTCAAAAAGAAATTGGCCTGTTGAACGACGCCGATCTGCTCCCATCAATTTGTTCAGCAATGCAATGGTGGGGCCTTAATTGCAATCCGACGAGTGGGCATTCAGACAACTTCCGAGGACTCTCACGCTAGGCCGTCAGAGCAACGGCAATACCTAAACAAACAACAGCCTGGCCGTTGTTGTTATTTTTATTTCTTACTCGAGATTATCTTCTTTCTTGCCTGAATCAAAGCTTCCTTGACGGGATTCTGGAAGCGTTAAGCGGGTCTTCTGCGAAGACCTACCCCTGGCCAGGAGCCAAGGATCAAGAATCGAATTTCCTTGTGAGAGCTCCACTGCTAACCCTGGAGACTACTCCGTAGCTGGCCCGCCAACTGCTTTTCATTCCTCGGTTCACAGGAATGTTCATCTGAGCCAAATTTGGGGAAGCGTTGACCCAATTGGCCAATTTGCACTACTGAGGGGATCGTGTGATGTATGAATGGATGGCGCTTTGACAACGAAATTGTTTGCAGAATGGATTATGTATCTCCCATCTCCATCTCGTCGAGCGTTCGCGCAGACAATCGTCAGCCGCGAAGATCTCCCTCGGGTACATCGTTCTACTCACGTTCGCCTCCAACATCGTCTCCAACTCAATTAGGATCCGATAAGCCGTTCAGCTTGCAAAATCGTCGACTCCAACTCCGGAACGCCGGTTTTCGTGCAGTACAACTTCCTACTCGAAAGATATCAGACCATCTTGCGGCATATGGATCGACGTCATGGGCCTTTGAACGAGATTCAGATAAAGAAAATAGTCCTGGCTCGGTCAATTCGGGTGGTCATTCGCTTGAACGACATTCAACTTGGAAGCGCCTCAACGTTCTTCAGGAGACCAACAGGTCGATTCACCGGGGCCATTTACACTCAACTCGTCCGTCCGTAACAGACCTCTTTCAGAGCTCACCTTCAGAGAACAACACGAGAGACTCTGTCGCACCTCCGCCGCGCCGAGTTGAAACCTTTGGAATCTCTGCAAAGGGCTCGAGACGGCTAGCGTCTCCGTTGTTTTACGAAGACCCAGAAGACACAGACGGTGTGACTTCTGCAACATCCGAGGAACAGCAACTCGATCTTCAGTACTCGCCAACATTACAAGCATCCCCACTTGTTCGAAGAAAACGGAGGGAACAGGGCTGGCAGAAGTCGAGTTACGAGACGGCCAAATATATTGAACATCTGGAGGCACAACTCGAAAGCCAAATGGATCGCACAAGGTCTCCGCCGACCAAGCCTCAGATAATGAGACTGCGTTCTTTGAACGCAGAGATCAAATCGCTGAAACACGAAATCGCGGAGTGGAAATCCAAATTTGAGGCTCGCGTGGCAGAAGCGACAGGGACCTGGATTGAGAACGATTCGGTCTTACGGGCAAGGATTCGAACATTGGAGAACCAGGTCGAAGTAGACCAATGCAGGATTAAAGAACTGGAATACGAGAACGAGACGCAAGCAAAGAAACTACGCAATGCGGAGGCTCTAAGCTTGACCAACAGAAATCTAGAGAGACGGGTAGATGTATTGACAGAGCTCCTTGCTCAGTCTCCGAGCCGTTTGGACTCGGCAAGGAGTCCACATCGTGAATCTGCAGCATGGTCCCCAGGGACGAATGCGACGAGGCTGTCGCGTCCAAGATCGATGATGCCCTACATATCTCGATCACCTAAGAGCGACGAGTTCTTCCAACCGCTCGTTCTTCCTCAGACTTCTATTACCAATACCCCAACACCCCCGGAGGATATTCGAGTCGAAATCGCAGATCGCCAAAACGAGAAAGGGCGAGCCTCTGTTTCCGATCAGTCGATGGCCAGGGTTCCACCGGACAATGCTTCAACGGATTCTAGCTCAGGAGTCTCGCTCTCGGGCTTGTCTGTTCCCAAATCTCAGCGGTCTTCTATGACCTCACAATGTTCCCTCTCTTCCGCCTGGAGCTTACCATTCCCGTTGTCGCCAGATAATCAAGCTAGGATGCAAAACCGGTACAGAAAGATGCGGCGTTTCCCGTCGGGTTCCTGTACACTAAAACCGCTGATCTTACCCACGGCAGCGGCAAACATATCAGATCATGCCCGGACTCAGTCGAACCACTCCCATCCAAGCGGGGCTCCGGAAGCACCGTCCTCTTTGGATCCAACAACGGCCTTCCTTGATGAACAGATATACGAAAGCGATCTCGAGCAACCAACCGATTCTTCATGGGCCCAGAACGAGTCTCTGAACGCGTTGGAGGGCCGTACGCGGTACTATGAGTCTTTCGAAGAGGCCATCGCTCAGCGAGATCCTGAAATTGACGATGTTCATATGCCTCTGAGCCCAATGAGAGGGTTGGGTCTCGATCTAGACGCCAATGCCCTGGACAATACCCGGCCATATGGAACCATTGCGGAGGAGATCGGTTCGGTTTGTTTTGAAGAATCTCCTGGCGATGCGGCCTTCAGCACACCTCAGAAAGACCTTCCTACGACTGAATCACAGGAACCTCCCACACATCATCCTGCGGTGTACCAGCCTCCCCACGGATATTGCACAAAGACTCCGACGAAGGGACAGCTGAGTACGTACAAGGAGCTTTACGCGCGCAACCAAGGCACTCCGGTCTCTATTAAGACCGAGTTCACACCGTCCGTCTCAAGAAGCATGCCCATTGCTCGGTCGACACCGCTTCACGCTGTAGGTATCATTACCAAATACTCCGATTACCTCACAGAGCTGCAGCAGCGCCCTATTGATCTCATCCGTCGTATTGTCCGAAATGCATGGCACAGTGATTGGGGAAGGTTCAGAAAATTGTCCTGGTGGGTTCTGGGCCTATTCTTCGGGCCCAAGTTCCGCGAGAAGGAGTCCACCAGACGATGTGCCTCGGAAGCTGACAATTACGACTGGCATCGTTACTCTGTGCGGGGTTGCGAGTTTGAGAATCCATCGCACATGGAAAACACGCTGTTGTGTGCGGATCATGGCCAGCGTGGGACAGGGAACGCCTCTCTCGATCGATCCATTTGCGGAACTCCCAGATCTCATCCGATCCAGAATGGCAGATCGAGCGAGACTATAGTGAAGAAGTCGTCCTCACTTCGTCGATCTTTATATCTCTGGGCAAAATTCTCACTCGCTCTCGTGCTTGCTGTTGGAATCGCCGTGAAAGACGGCCCAGCTACGCTGATGGAAGAATGTTTCCCAAGGCAACGTCCACTCGCATCTCAGTCGCATGCTCCTTCAGCGAGTAAGCGTGGTGGCGACGATGTGGACACCGGCGAGTCAACGGCAGTCGTCGAAGCACAATGCACGCAAAGCTCGACATGGATGTCAGCATTGAGCCTGGACAATTTCTTGACTGGCTAATGCGTTTCGGTCTCAATGTTGAATATTTATCGAGGGTGCATTGCATTGTTCCATTCTACGTTTCATGCGCAGTGTCCGCCTTGATTCTCATAGACATACGAACAGTGTCCATTGCTGGTCGTTCGCTCTAGAGAGCTATAGAAAGGCGATCGTGACATGTGCTCGTCAGCCAACTGCACAAATACCTTTTGTTTCTCTCCCTCTTTTCCATCTGCGTTTTCTTTTTTTGCATTCCACCGTAATGATTGGATGATTCTAATGAATAGACGATTTTCAATTTCAACGAGACACCCTTTGCAAGGGGGCCAAAATCATGCACATTGCCTTTCGTTCTTTGAGCACTCTACTTGATCGTACATTGTCGTTTGGGGTTTAATATTCTGCTTGATACTGAATTCCCCGAGTCCACCCCCCTATCGCGCACTGTTTCTCTTCTTCCTATTCTTTCCAACATGTCGTTGGATTACCTTGCTGGAAACATACGCATGTATACAAGTTAGGAAGAGGAATTAATAATAATAATAAAGAACCATCACTTGGAGTCGAGATATTTTACCTCTCTCTTGTATGTTATTTATGGAAGCCCTGTCATTCCAGATAAACAACTTGATCGCTTCCATGATTGGTCGGTCGCGATCGGGTAGATCTTCCAGTGAGTTAACAAACTCGTAGAGAAATGGATCGAGAATTCTTGGCACCTAGATCCGAGTCTGGAGATAACTTTACAGTCGCTTAAGATAAAAAAGCAGGCTTATCGACGACATCGGGACGATGCCTAGGTAACAAATCGCCTTGGCATTACGATTGCAGAGATGGAAAGCTATACGGGGATGGCATCTTAATAGGATAGGATAGGATTGAAGCTCGTTCATATGATCCTGTCATAACTAAAGCTGAAACTCCAGGGGGGTATACGAACTCGACTCGATGACAAGGCAGAACAGAACTATTGCACATGAAGATAATTGGAATTCCACATGGGGAGGTTAGCTAGTAGCTGCTCTGTTCATTTTGAAGGGGGGAAAAAAGGAAATCAAGAACGCAAGAGTGGCACGATGACCACGAATCAATGCGCGCCTTCTCGAGTGCGCTCAAGGGGAAGGGGAAAAAGAAAATTTAAAAGGCAAGAACGGCAGCGACACCGACAGCGACGGCACCAAGGCTGATGGCATTGCGGCCAGCGGCGCCGGTGAACGCGGGCGAGGCGGCGGTGGACGAAGCACCGGTGGCAGCGGCAGCAGAGCTGCGCAGAGAGCTAGGGACCGAAGGGGCGACGGTAGGCGACACGACGGAGACGCTCGCGTTGCCAGTGCCGGTGGCGCCGGCGGTAGACGAGCTCTCAGGGCAGATGGTGGTGGTGATGATAGTGGTGGGAGTGATCCAGGTCGAACTAGCGGCAGAGGCTCTGGTGGTCCCAGCGGTAGTAGCGCTGGTGGTGGAAGCAGAGGCAGTGGCAGTTTGAGCAGCTGTGGAGGAGGCGGAGGAGCCCTTATAGTCCGGGTTTGAGATGCCGAATTGGGTCGAGTACTGGTACTGGCCGGTGCCCTCGACGACGAGCAGCAGACCGTAGTGGGTGGTGTCGGGCTGGAGGTCGGTGCTTGGGGTCCAGACGAAGGAGCCGCTGTTGGGGATGTTCTCGGCCAGAGTCGCGATGGGCACCACGTTGGTGCTGGGACCACGGAGGAGGACCAGCGACACGTCGCCGGGGGTGGTGGGTGTCCAGGTGATGGTGAAGGGCTTGCCGGCGGGGACCTGTTCGTTCAGACCCGGATGACCGATGGGGTTGCCCTTGGGAGGCTGCGAGTAATCGGGCTGAGTGTAGGCAGAGGCCAAGGCCACGAAAGCAGAGAAGAGACCGACGGCGAAGGCACGCATTTTTTCAGTTAGTTGTTGCGGCGTATAATAATCTGACTTGGAAGTCGGGATGAAAGAATGACTCGAGTGGGAAGAGCTTATGGTAGCAACGAGCGACTGCTGTGGGAAACGAGCGACGATAAATACGCGTAGATGTGGATGCGACAGAACGGATGGGATGAAGAGGTAGAAGAGGAAGAAGAGAAAGACAAGAAGAGAAAGGGATGTTGGATGGGAGGAAGAAGACCTCTGCCACGGACATCGGCGCGCCCGCCCCTTGTTTGTGAGAGCCCATTTCAATTTCAAATGATCTCTCAGCCTCCACGATGTGGGCGGCCTAAACCGCCATCACCTCCTCCAAAGTGATGTCAATCGATGGCGCATTGACAGGTATGGGTCAGCAGGCAGAGTCGCTCCAATCGGACAAGCTCCTCGATCATGATTGCGGGTAAGAGAAATGAGACGATGAGCCCTGGATTATCCAATTCCCATCGAGGGATTGAGGAAGGATGAGCGGGAATGCGCCAGACTGACTTGTGCCAACACTCTCAGTTGGAACGCGTGGAAGTTGGCTTGTCCAGGCACCAACTGCGGTGGAAAATATCATCCCCTGGCAGGGCAGCACATCCAAGGTTAGGCTGGCAAAGCTGGACGAGAGATTGGTGGAGGCTGTGGAGGGTCAAACCATGCAATCTCCCGGCGACGGGTAGCGCGCTTTTAGCAGAGGCTGGCGCAGAAGTTAGGAAATTAGCACGATTCACGGGAAATGAGGCAGTTTTCGCTGACAGTTAAGGCTCATGGTGGCTTGGGGCTGAATGAACCTTCAATTTATATTTAGTGATGATGATGTGTCGACCACAAGTTGAATGTGGATGACAGCAGATGATTGACTGTTGCTGGGAAGAAGCATTCGAAATGGCGGGAGAAAACTCTTCGAGGCTGAGATGTGGATGGGCGTTTCTGACTTGTTCACCGCTACAGCACCAGGAGGAGAGAAGTTGCATTGGAACAATCCTCTCTAAAGAAATGTTTCGGAATAATACTGTAGTTACTGTTGTACTGTGTAGTTTAAGACATGACTTGTAGTCGTGTACAGCACACTCATTCGGGAGTGAGACCAGAATGAAAGCAACGTGGGTAAACGTGGTGCGGAGCGTGGTTGACTGCAGGATTATTCCCCGACATTTCATTTGCCAGTGAGAATTATGGGGTCATGTAACGATAACTCTTTGATGTGACATAATCCAGAGGTCGCGATATCCACTGTAGTCATCATGAGAGCAAACAGAAACTTGGTGGATGGTTGACTTCCTGCAGATGTAGGTGAGATGAAAAAATGATATCAATCAATCTGTTGCATCCTTCACTTGATATATGCCATGCTATGAATTCTTCCTTGAACACATCATAAATACATATGATTCATTACTGAATAGACCTGCCTGATGAGGCCTTGATTCGTCGATAATGCCATGTTTCCGCTGGACTTGAATCGCTAAGATGTCAATCATAGAAGCGCTACATTCCAAACAGCTTCAACCAAATTACTGCGCTTTGCTGTTTTACTCCTGCCAGGTAACAGTCTTCGTCTGAAGGAACTCGTCGTACGCTGACGATCCTCCGAATCGGCCATATCCACTGCTCTTCCATCCTCCGTGCGGCAGGGTAGGTTCATCGTGCACCGTCAAGGAATTGATGTGGACGGCACTAACCGCGTTCAGATGTCAGCCATCAGTTGGTCGATCATGCCGTGAAACAAGGAATTTCGCAGAAGGGTTTGGAAACTTACCCAGCCTCCAGCTGCTTGGCAACCTTGAGTCCTCGAAGCAGATTCTCCGTGAAGACGGCAGAGGTCAGACCGTACTCGGTGTCGTTGGCCAGGGCGATCGCATCCTCCTCGCTGTCCACAACGATCAGGGATACCGTGGGACCGAAGGACTCGGTGGCATACAGATCCATGTCCTTGGTGACGCCGTCAACGATCAGAGGGCGCATGCTCGCGCTGCACGACTCGGATGCGTTGGCATCTCCGAACAGGATCTTGGCGCCCTTGGACACTGCGTCGGCCACCAGCTTCTTATTCTTGTTGACTGCTGCGGACTGCACGAGCACCGGTGCTGGTGCGTCCTTGCCGAAGAGCTTCTCTGCTGCTTCACACAGCAGCTGACGGAACTTGTCTGCGATGGAGCGCTGCACGACGATGCGTTCGGTGGACATGCAGATTTGACCGGACTGCAGAAAACAAAAGAGAGAGTCAGAATCTGGCCCATCTCGCGGGAAAAAAAGGAAGTATGACATACATGCATGAACGCGCCCAAGGCGCAGCACATGGCGGCTTTTTCCAGATTGGCATCGTCCAAAACAATAGCAGATGCCTTGCCGCCGAGTTCGAGAAGCACGGGCTTCACGTATTTACCCGCTGTCGACGCGACGATGGAGCCGATGAGCGTGCTGCCCGTGAAATTGATCTTGCGGACGGCCGGATGCGCGATGAGAGCAGTGGTCACCTCCGCCGCATCGGAGGTCTGGTGATAGAGGACATTGACGCAGCCCGCAGGAAGACCAGCTTCACGGAGACAGTCGCCAATGGCCCAGAAACACTTGGGGGCCAGTTCGGACCCCTTCAAGATGGTTGTATTTCCTGCGGCCAGGGGGATGGCGATGGCGCGCGTTCCGAGGATATATGGAGCGTTCCTGAAGAGAAAGGAGAAAAAAGGAGGTTTATCATCAGTACACACACACGTTCCGCTCAATGTTTCTGCCGCGCGAAAAAAAATAATAATAAAAAAATGACATGGAACAACCTTACCATGGCGCAATTCCCAAGATCACACCATATGGCTCCTTATAAACCATTGCACCCTCTCCATCCAGAGTCACGGAAGGCACGGCGCCTTCAATCGACGGGATTCTCGCCGCGAAATCCTTCAACAGGTTCACGCCCAGCATAAAGGTATGCTCTGCAAAGGGCCGCCCCGACCCCGTCTCTTCCATTTGGTACTTGATGAGCTCCTCCTTGCGCGACAGCATGACATCGGCGCCTTTCAACAGGATATCTCGGCGAGCATATGGCCGCATCTTGCTCCAGGCAGGGAATGCAGCCTTTGCGGCAGCCACGGCACGGTTGGCATCGTCGACGGACGCGCCGGCGCAGTAGCTGACCAATTCGCCGGTGGCAGGATTGCGAACCTCGAATTTCTTCTCGGTCACGACGGACTCATTGTTGATGATGAGAGGGATGACAGGCGTGTCCGTCGAGTGTCCGTTGGCGGCCATGGTGATTTTTTTTCGTGCGGATCGATCGACACCGTTCTGAATACGCAAGTCTCGCGGCCAGGTAGATGATGAGGCGGGGGGGGGGCTGCGATGTATGTATAATATAATATACAGTCGCTGCGGCAGTTGTCGACCGAGGAGACACCGATGGACAGAGCTCGTTTTAAGCTACCACCCTGACGACTCGACTAATTGAAGACGGGGGGAGGGGGAGAAGCCTCGGCAGCGACAGCTTCTCCACCACCATCTTTAAGAGTTACTCTGTACAGAGTAGCACGTCCAGACAGCGGCACTGAAGTCTTCCGAAAGGCTCTGATTATCGGTAAGGCGGGGGAGAATTCCCGAGCCATCGTTCAATAATGCTGCAGTAGTAGTTAACTTACAGACAATGCTTTTGTCTTCAGGGACAAAGTAAGTTACTGCCATTGACATCTTGGGTCCATCACTGCGACTATCATCGATCTGCATCACTAGTTCGCCAACGGAGGTGGACTCTCGCTTCGAGGATGTGCTCAACAAGACCATTTCATTTGTAAGATCTCATTTCTTTGGTTTCTCTCCAGGACAAGTTCACTGGTTACGTAACTTTCTCCGGGCTTGGAATTATATCTAATTAAATTGATACGACTTCAGTGTTGTCGGAAGGGGAAGAAGCTCTCACGACGAAACGAGGGGCTGGCTCTATGCCCCGCATCCTAAATTCCTCTGGCTATTTCGTTGGCGAGGGGATTCACAGAATCTCGCCGCAATCCATTGAGCATCCAGACAGTGTCCCTCACTGGTCAACCATTCAGATGTCCCTCCTACGAGTGGCATTGGTCTCTCTCTTGGCGATCGAATAAATGTGGTCATGAAATCAAAAATCCATCGACAACTGGATTGACGGCTGATTGGTTGGATGTGGACTGCGTGAATCAATCACGGATGAAGATCATTATTTCTCGTGCAACCATGCAATGTTCTTGTCTCTCATCAGAGCGAAGTCATCAAAGTCTATTCTGTGCGAACCAAAATCGAGACCATTCATGTTTTCCAATGAAGAGGAGCAAGTAAAGGAGCAGCTACATGATTTTTTGGAAAGATTGTTGAAAAAGATGTTTCATCACCCCTGCACCTGTAATGTTTCCATCGCTGATCAAACTCCTTTCCTTCCCGACTCCTTCGTCTGCTTCTGACAAAATCTCAGGAACAAAGAAAGGCTCCAAAAAAGCACAACTTCACCTTCCAGTCGCTATGATCACTCTGCCCGTAGCTGCATCTCAACCGATGGTTTTGCATAGCCCGAGAACGGACACACAGGCATCTCGGACGGTGCTATGCTACCGGCGATGCTCGACCGGTCATCATCCTCATCGCTGGAACTGGCCGAAGTGCTTCCGTCGCCGAGGATCTTCTTCCCCTTCAGATAGCCCTCCTTCTCTTCAACGTGGATTTCGGCCATTTCCTCGGCAAACTCCTCGCCATCGCGGACGTACCATTTCGCGAACAAGTCATTCTGGATCCAGATGATCTTTCCGATTGCTCGCACGAGCGCCACCTTGCGTTGGAGAGCGAGGCGGGGATGGGACATGAGGGCTTCGGTGAAGATGTCCTGGATGAAACCGAGACAGGCGCCAATGTGCACGTATTCAATGTTGAGAGGGTGCATTCGGCCGTGGCCGCAGTGCATCAGCCTGGGACCTCATCAGTCGATCATAATTCTTTCCCTCTTCTTCTTTTTCATCGAGCCATTCTGACCGGCAAAGAACCATGACTTACCCAACTTTATCCAGGTACTCCCAAAACACCATCTGGGTGGGATCGGAACAGAGTTTGAGCAGGTACCATCTCAGGAACATCTTCCGGCGCAAGATCTGAGGACTGTCTTCCGTGAGGAATTCCTCGACGGGTCGCTCGTCGGCTGTGTTTCTCGTATGGAACGCCCGTGCGGTGATATCTGTCTCCAGCAGCTTCTTGTAGACGACGTTGACCACGGCAGGAATTAGAGCTTTGATATATTTGGAGCCTGTCATGAGGGCTTCGACGTCGCCTAACAGCAGCAGTTTAGGCAAATTGTCAGTTCGTGATAATCTCATTGATGATCCTTTTTTTTGTTGGACTGAGGTGTTTATAAGAAGCAAAGAAGCGTTTTCTGGCCCATACTTGAATTGAAATCGAGAAAGTCCCGGAGGTAACTGACTCGAGCCTCCAGGCTGGTGTACAATTCCTTCCGTCCGACATGTTTCATAGGCCGGTCCTTGTCCAACTTGATATCCATGGTGACAATCACAACAGACCACTGGCTTGCAATGTCTCAAGATTGCAATTGAGGTTGATTATTGGAGAGACCCTTCGTGTACTGTGATGGAAATATACGGGAAACAAAGGGTATAAGAGCAGAAGAGACAGGACTGCAAGAATGAGTGGTGTTATTCCATGTTGATTGCTCGCTCTACAGCGTCTTCTGCAGGGTATGACCAAGTTACATCATCATCAGGCTAAGCATGCATCCGAAACATGGCGATATTCCATCCCGGTGAAAACTCAGTGGTCTGATCTTCCAACGAGCATCAAGCCACGGTATCTGGACCACGCCCATCCGTGTCTGCTGAAACGCGTGGCATCGGCCTGGTTGGGACAATTGCAATTGCAGATGTGAGTCTTGCTTGATGGCTTCGCTGCAATGGTCAAGTATTGGGAGAGAACCCCAGAGGCCAGTGTTTGAACCATTACTATTCATCAGGAAGTTCACGTCTTAGACTCCAACTATAGAAAATCCAGTACTCGGATCTGGATGCCTCACAGTGCAAGGACTGAGGAATCTCTCGCAGCTCGGAGCCGATTGTGGGTCAGAGAATCGGCAGTCATCGAAGTATTAACGAATAGTATACCCGATAATCGTTGTTACGAGTCTTGATATCCGTCATAGTCATACCACCCTTGTTCGCCATTCCGACGGTGTAGTAATTAATGGCTTGTGTTTCCGGTGCGGATACTCAGGGGCTGCCAGAACTCTCCCAGGCCTCAATCGCAAAGCTAAGGAGTCAGAACCTCTCATGATTGGATTAATACTTTATAAATGCACTACTTTAAGAAATTTAAAGAAATAGTGTGTGATGATATTTGATAGTTCGTTTCTTCACTACTGTCTCAAGTATACTGGCTCAGGTGGTGGCGTGATGTTGTTGGTGAAGATGGGAGTCCCGACTTTACCCTCGACTTTGTCCTAATTTGTCTTCACAGTGCAGTCTTCTATGAACCCGCGGAATAACAGGGCCCAGGAAATAATAGGTAAAGCTTCAAGATTTGAAAGTCAAAATAACAGCAATATTGATTCCTTGTGATCAGGATTAGGTAGGTTTCGGGATAAACTCACCCAATTGTGGTGAGCCACGCAAGTACACCAACCATATCACTTGTATCACTCCTGCGAGAAACCATTCTGTCTTTTAGCAATTACGTCAAAGCCAACCTACAATTTTCCGTGACAAGCCTTGCCATTGCATACATATTATTCTCGCATTCCTGAATTAGTCTAATGGCATCTTCTAATTCCCCCACAATTTTACCCCAGACAGGTACCGGGAAGCATGTCCAGGTACAAGGTACCGACCGCGGGATGAGAGCCGACGAGAACGGAAAGAATCGCACGTCACCAAGCACCAGGTGACTGTATTCAGAGAATGTCTTTATCCTGGTAGCCAGGAACGGGGAGGCAATCTCTATGGTATCTGTTGGTTGAGTGAGTATTCCTCCACTGAAAATTCCGTTGGGGTGCATGTCCTTGGCCGAAAACGGAAGGATTCGCGAAAGAGTACACTCATCGCAAGTTGTTCGCATCAAGTTAGTTCGAGAAAAGCCATAGCATGCGTTCAATTGAAAATGTGAGTATACAGTTATCACTCTATGCAATGAGGCTTGCCATTTCCGAGTCTGATAATATCATAAGGTTGTTTGGTGGGTGCCAGGTAGCGTTGGAGGCATTTTGACTGTGTGGTGTGATTAGAGTGTATCTGCAGACGATCACAGACAGAAGCCATCTGCCCAAGTCCAAAGTTCCTGGAAAAAACCACACAGAGTCAAACAAAGAGACTTTATATGGAGTATTCCAGCGATGCCGAAGCGAATCATTGCCCGCAAACATGTCGCACCAGTGGATTACTCCATCTGGCCCTGAGAAGAATGATATTATTGCAAGGACAAAGCAAGGGGTATGTATGAAAGCACACGTGGAGCTCGACTCAAAGGCCGTTCCAGATTCCCCTTTCGTTGGGCGAGTTTTCCGTGCAGGCGGACTACTGCAAGAATGCTGACTCGTCAAGGAGAAATTTCGCTAACTGACACTGACATACTATCCTAACAGCAGGGTGCATCCTGGAACTCATGACTCGTCGTACTGTACAGGATGTCGTACAGCGGGATGAGGAGAAGTTGGAGATGATGCCGATCTGCTGCCAACTCCAATTGCCCTTTTTTCATCACATCCGAGGTCATAACCATGATGGATGAAGTGAGGTGCAGGAAGTGTCACAACAACCACCTAACTTGGGTGCAGGACGGCCATGTCACTTGGAGAGTCCTCCTGACCGGAAATGGCCAACATGGAGGAAGGCACCGCTGGCAGCTTCCCTGATCGTCGCTGCTGCAAACAACATCTCCTTCAGTAGGGATTCACTGCAGTACGTGCTTTGTCCACGCACAACAAGTCGGAATATCTGTCTGCACCACATCCTTTCATGTACATCATATCCTTACCGTGATCATCGGGTGGGGCATTTCTGTGATCTTCATCTCTGTCGACATCATAGTGGTCCTCGCATTCTGGTATTGTTTTGACTGATCTCTGGTGTCACGTCAAGCCTCGAGGTGAGCTTGCTTTCCCCGGTCTCCGAACAAGTCAAAATTAAAAAATTGGTACAGACCACGAGGTTCACTTGTCTCTAACTCTGTTTGCGGTTAGCTTTCCTACCCCATCCTGTCTTGTCTCCTCGCTCGCGGCCAGCAGCTCGTGGGACGTCGTCCGGGTTCAGGTCGAGAAGATCTGCAAGCAGTGTGGTACCTCGTCTGGAACAGCTCTCTTGCCAGTGCTTTGTTCCCCAGCTTATTGTGGACGCCGAAACCTTGTGAGGCAACATTTCGATTAAGACCAGTTTCCTTGTTGCCTGCATTCGGTTGAGTGCGTCTGCGAGCATCTGCCGAGCCTTTTACTTATAGCGGGCGATCTCCATGCCATCCCAGCCCCCCGTGTCTGCTATCGGACTTTGTGAGACCAGCCTTCTGATTTCCTTTGCTTTAAACAGACATTCTCAATCATGTTCCCCAAACTCTCGCAAAAAGCGCTGATTGCGCTCCCTCTGCTCAGCGCATTGGCCGCAGCTGCTCCTTCGAGATTGTAAGTCACGGTCTTGCTTGGAGGTAGTGAACTATCATCTGAATGATTGCTGACTCTCGCGGCCAGTCGCCTAGAGGCGCGCGACCTCACTTTCGACTACAACAATCGAAAGGTCCAGGGTGTTAACCTTGGTGGATGGCTCGTGCTTGAGCCATGGATTACGCCGTCCATCTTCGAAGGAGCTGGAGACTCTGCCGTGGACGAGTGGACACTCGGTGAAGCTCTCGGCCCAGATGAAGCAAAGGCTAGACTGTCGCAGCATTGGAGCACGTGGATCACTCAGGACGACTTCTTCGCGATTGCTAACGCGGGCTTGAGCCACGTCAGAATTCCCATCGGCTACTGGGCTGTTGCACCTTTGCCCGGCGAGCCTTATGTCGATGGTCAGCTCGATGCCCTTGACAACGCGATCACTTGGGCTCGGAGCACAGGTCTCAAGGTTATCATCGATTTGCACGGAGGTAAGACCTTGAAGCGGAGTGGGTGGACACTGCTGCGTGGTCTTTTTTTTAACTGAGGACTTGATTATAGCACCGGGATCGCAAAATGGCTTCGACAACAGCGGTCACAGAGGACCAGTCAACTGGCAGAAGGGGGATACTGTCAAGCAAACGTTGAATGCTGTCAGACAACTGGCCGAGCGGTATGCTCCTCAAAATGATGTTGTCGTTGCGATCGAGGCGCTCAATGAGCCTGCCCTTTACGCTGGGATCGACATGAGCCAGTTGCAGCAGTATTACTACGACGTTTGGGGCACAGTTCGCGAGTCCAGTAATGATACCACGATAGTCCTGCACGACGGGTTCCTACAGGTTGACTCTTGGAACGGCTTCATGAGCCGGTCTACCGGAGTCTGGTATGTGATGATGGATACCCATCACTACGAGGTTTTCGACAATAGCCTGCTTGCCATGAATACCGACGGCCATGTCAGCAGTGTTTGCCAATACGGCAGAGACCACCTGCAGCACGCCGACAAGTGGACCATCGTGGGAGAATGGACCGGTGCCATGACCGACTGCGCCAAGTACCTCAACGGCAGGGGCATCGGTGCTCGTTATGATGGCACGTACCCAGGAAGCTCTGCCATTGGCAGCTGTGACGGCAAGTCCCAGGGCAGCGTCGCGGATCTTTCTGATACCGACAAGGCCAACATCCGCCGCTTCATCGAGGCCCAGCTGGATTCATATGAAGCGACCACTGGCTGGCTATTCTGGACCTGGAAGACCGAGGGAGCACCCGAATGGGATATGCAGCAACTTCTTGCCAATGGCGTTTTCCCACAGCCTTTGGAAGACAGACGGTACGGCAACCAGTGTGCTTGAAGTTGAATCGGAGTCTTCTATTTTATTGCCGTTGACTTAGGAGGCGTTGTCGTTTATCTTTCTCTTTGAAACTCATGACGTAGCTCTTCTCTAGACTCGTCATTTTTTACCATGAAAATAGGGACTCTACACTTGACCCGGTTGGTCTAGACTGATCGATGCTTTAATCCAGATTAAATCCAGATTCCATACATCCTCTGCTGTTTGTGCAAGTCCAAGGCACTGTAGATCCTCTGCGAAACCATACCAACTCCTTCCCTTAATGCATGATGTCATTGGACAAATCACCCCAAGGCCGAACCGAGGCACGCAAGCTGCTATTTTACTCATAGACATCCAAGGGTAAGTTGAAGTACTGTAAACAGCCTTCGATTGTGGTTCTGGAAACTCTCCTTCCGGGATTGGAGAATATCAATCCTTGGTCGTGGATCTGGGGCCTGCCAAGTGAACTCAGTAAAAACCCAAAACATGGAACTGCGACTATTGTCTTTATAAACTAAAGCCTTGATATTTATGGAGAATGTGGGTATGATATGTATGTTGAGCATCGATTCCTCCAAAACGGGGGATCTAGAACGCCGAGGAAACATCATGTGTTTACGGTGGTATCAGTTTCACTGGTTATGCTATACTACGCTATGCTATGCAATGTAATGCAATGCCCACACAAGACTCCTTCTCCTATGTGCCTCCCCTACCGTCCTCCCAGGGCAGTAGGTACGAGGTGTGAATCAGGGTCGTCTAGAACAAACCCAGACCCCCAAAAGACGAGACGACTTCCCGATCCGCATTGATAAGCCAGTCCTCCTGGAATCGCTGCTCGCCGCCGCATCCCACCACCAGCGAATGCAGCTGTTGCTTGATGAAGTCGCGGATGTTGATCTTGTGAATCACATCCGCGCTATCCCATTCGCGCTTCCGGGTGATTTCGGGCGGCTCGTTCTCGTCGTACTTTCCCGGCGGTGCATCGGTCCAGTAGATCAGGTAGTCGCCGTTGCGGGGGTCGTTGGGGTCCTCGTTCGTGCCCTCGGCCAGTTCCGTGACTATGTCGGTCCACATGGTCATGTACGATTGGAGATGGTTGAGGATATATGGCGGGGGACATGTGTCGGGCCCGTTGATGGTAAGCAGCTGGGTCAGACCGAAGGCGTGGAGTTTCTTCTGCGTGGCGCTGCCGATGTTGTCGTAATGGAGAAACCACTCCGTCAGAATCCAGGTGAGGGCTTGTTCCTCTGATGTCCCCGTGGCGGCGGAGACGGCGGAGGCGAAGATCTTGGGGTTCGCGAGTGCCAATCGTGCGAGAACAGAGTAGTAGTCCGTTTCCACGACGCCGTAGACCGATGTGGTTTTTCGGTTGGGACCCGTGGTTTGGCTGGCTTCGTGGGCGGAGTGGAGACCCTCAAGGAGAGACGCGAGGAATGAGCTGTCAACGAGGGATCGGGCGATGACGTGGTAGGTATTTTCGCTTCCGCCGTCAACAGCATCGGCACCACGGATCATCATCTCGACGAGTCGAGGAACGGTACCTAGGCGCTGGCGAGTAGTAGATTTTAGAAGAGTCTCAAACGAGACCAACATGTGAAAACGAATCTTGTCGCTGAGCACCTCCTGCGGCGCCAAAAGAACATAAGACTCCGCGATTTGAAGGGCTTGAGGGACACTATCCGTGGCGGCTTCAAAAATCGGGAAAAGAGCAGGAATCAGGGAGAGCAAATCCGGAGACGGCGGACTCGGAGTCTGCATGATAATAGCCGACCAGAGCTCGAGCGCCTCGTCCAAGAGATAAATCAAAGTCTCCTACGAGCGCGCCACGATCAGTCCACGTTTCCTCAACATATAATTCGGAGAAGATATATAACTTACGGAACCAGGCTCCACTGAGCTTCGGATCAGAGGAAGAATGAGCGAATGGTACTTCACTGATTCCTGCTTCAGAGAATGTATCAATGAGGAGAGTAAAGTGAGGATAGCTTGTTTCATCAAGTGTTCCTCGCCGGAATGTTCCCATAGTGGTGGTAGGAGCGCAAGGATCTGATCCGAGAACGGCGCAATCTATAGAATGTTAGCGAATCCGTAGGGATGTCAAAGGGTGTGGAACGTACATGATCCTCCATCTTCACCACCGCGACACGAACCGTTTCTAGGAGTCCCATCTTAGTCTCCGTGAGCTCAACTTCCTGGATGAGCGCCATAAGGTCCTGAAGGATCGCGGGCGCGTATGGCATGAATCCAGCAGGCGAAAACTCGTACGGATCAAGCACGTTCCGTAGTTGCCTTCCAGCGGTGATCCGAACTACAAGATCATTTAACGGGTCCTGTTTGCTCAGTAGATGCTTGAAAATCTGATAGATGGCGTTCCGGTTCAGCTCGCCGGGCTTTACAGGCACCCATTCACCTAGCAAGATTGCGATTCGTCTCCGCAGAAGGTTGTATCCTTGTTCCTGAATCTGGACCTCTTGTACAAGGGTGGATTCTAGGAAGGCGTTGAAATTCAAGTGCTGCCCCAGACTAGCGGCGGCCAGTCCGATGGCTGCATACAGGGAATCCTTCAACAGCACGTCGCGGTTTTCGGGAGCTGGAAGATTGTCAGAAAAGAAAACGCGAAGAGACTCGGATGGGGAATACTTACTTGCAAAGGAATAAAAGACGTTCAACAGTCGAGGAATCAACAATTCCTTGAAATGTATTACGAGGTCCAGAAAGAGCTTTTCCGAACAGGAACGGATGGAAAACTCCCACGCTTCTGAGAACTCTTCCTCTCTCTTCTCCCATTCCTCAGGATCCTCCGCCCATTCCCGGAAATCGCTTTTCCTAAATCTAAAGAATTGCGTGACGAGGAGTTCCATGACGGTGACAACGAACTCAGGCGTGAACAGTTGTGATTTGATCAGCTCCACTGATTCCTTCTTCTCCTCTTTGTCTTGCGGAGTCTGGTATTTGAACGTCTGGACAGGATTGAACGCCATTCTTGCGCAAGCTCTGATCAACAGGAGTGCTTTAAGACCCGCCTTCTCCATGAGAGTCTTCTCGTCTGATTCACCGTCGACTCCCAGCTTGTCGTAAGTCTCCCCTAACTTGACGACCAAAGTCCAATAAAGCTTCACAAGAGGAATGCTGTCTGGAAGTAACGCAAATGAAGCAGGGTGAGTCTTTGCCATCTCCACATGGAGCTTAGAGAGTTGCAAAATGTGCTTCTCAACCAGTTTCTGGGCTTGCGGTGATGCACCAATGCCAGCATTCACGGTCGAGAAGAACCTACTGAAATGAGAATGCGTGAGAACCCAGAATTGACGAACATCTGCGTCGCGGCTTGGATGCTCGAACCCGGCAATAATCAGACGTCGAATAACTTTTAAAGCCACCAAGCTTTGTTCAATCACTTCCAGCAACGCTGCCTCGTCCGCACCACCTTGTTCCAGAAGCGTCCCCCATTGGTTGACTTTGTCTGCATAGATGCTTCCCAGAAGATGAAAGATCTCAGGAGTGACAGACTGTAGGTTTGCCCGGGTTCTCTGCAGTCGTGCAGTGGATAATTCTTTGATGATATGGAGGAGGATAAGAAGAGTTCGCGGCAGTTGCAACGGATTTGCGCCAGGCTGTGTCGAGGAGCGAAGGTAGGCAATGATCGACGAGATACCATCAGGCCTTGACGAATCCATTGTCAGAAAAAAACCATATAGATGTTTGGCTTGAAGTGGGTGCATACCAGTCATGGGGAAATTCGTAACGCATAATTTTGGCAATCATTAACGCGTTGTGAAGCGCAAGAAGAGGAGCAGGCTCGACAATGCCGACTTCAAGAGCTCTGGTTTTGATCCTGTCCTTTTCTTCTTTTTTGATAGCACTGTCCTCTGTGTCAGTTAAATGCTCGAATGTTTCAAATGGGTTGCAGCAAGACGTACTGTGTGGCAGTTTTCCTCCAGTACTTGTCAATGCCATTCTTCAGCTGAATGATCGCAAGGTATCGGACTTCTGCAGGCGCTGAATAATCTAGAAACATATCCTATAGAAGTTAGAAAATGGTATAATCAATCGACTTTTCCACAGGGGACACCACAGGAAAAGTACCTGAAGCAAAGTATAGTAATGCTCCTGCTTCTCCCAATTCTGCAGCTGCTGTGTGCCCGTCTGCACTTGTTGCTGCGTGGAGCTTGCAGCCGATATCAGGGCATTCAGAACATTTTGCGGTGTCAACGGATTGGCCTCCCCAGGCAGCTCAGCGACGTGGGCCATGGAGGAGGAGAAGCTTGACGTGACACCAAGAGCTTGAGGGACTTGTGTGTTGAATTCAGCGTTTCAAACTGAAGCCACGACACTGATGAAATCAGGATGCCATATGACAGCCAGGGTATCTTCAGCTCCCAAAATCCCCTTCGGCGTGTTTCCAATTTAGCAGGTGTCTTAAAGATGAGGCTTCACAAGTATTGGACATTCACTGACGCTTCCTCCCCGCCCATGATTGTTATCCTGAGGCTGCCAAACATGGCAAACAGGCGTCGGGATAGCAGTTGTTCCTCCTCCGCGATAACACGCTCTGATAAGATAACGGATAACGTTATCGGCGTATCACTCGATGCTGTTCCCCAGAATGGAGTCATTCTGGATCGAGGATAAGCTAGTAACTTCCAGCTGGCCTGTTTCCAGAACAGTAGAGGTTGCTATGGTGCATCGTACAGTTCCGAAGCGCAGACGGCCACCGCTAACCCTCGCCTTGCAAGTTGCAACTTTCTCCCCACTGTCCGTCTCCGCAGTGGAGGAAGTGACATAGCAATGATGTAGCATGATGCAACACCAGCAAAGGTTTCTGACAGGTTGCAAAGCGATCCTTACGTGAGTCGAAGCAGTGGGTGTATATATACTTATCCCACGAGTCTCAATGTTGAAACCTTCCATTCCAGACGCTACAGATCGATCTCAGACACTTTCACTACGATTAGATTGTTCCTCATTCCGATCACCAAGAATTCAAGATGTCCAACCTCACTGAACAAGCAGTCCGCGCTGAGCAGGACCTCAACACCTACCAAGCTAAGCAAGGCCTTGGTCGCGCGAGTGATTCGAGTACGTGACTTGTACAAGGATTGACTGGGTTTCGGGACACCCTCATACTAATTACATGTTGGACAGCCTTGGAATCTGGAGTCAATGAAATGGCAGGAGCCAAATTCAACCAATACAGAGATATCAGAAGCGGTCGAGTTGCAGGTGCCTCGTCAAGCGACCGCAAGCCCATCCCTCCAGAGGAAGGAGGCGGTTTTGATGACCGAGGCAGGTAAGTTCTCGTTCAGTTTGAAGAACCAGCAACGCTCGGGTCTGCGGAGACTGATCACGTCAATTGGATTGCAGGATGACCAAAGCGAAAGACTTTAATGGCCCGGGAGGCCCCGAAGACAAGGCACGAATTGCAACTGAACAACGTGCTGGTGACGATGATGTGTTGACCCCTCAGGAGTTGAAGCACAAGGGCATCTGAATGTTCAAAAGCGATAGGACTGTAAGATCATGATATGTGTCATAATGAAACTACTCGAATGAGCATTGCTTGATCCTTCTACACGCTTCTACAAGTACATTCATGCTGGAGTATCTCAGCATATGAGCTCGCGATCATTAAATATTCCGGAGAAGAACGTGTCTCAGTCTCCCAGACAATTACGAAGATGGTATAACTTATGGGAATGTGGAAAGGTATATCTAGGTAGACTATTAATGAAATTAAGGTTATCACTTTTGACTCAGGCGAATCTCCCGAGCAAAAATCTACGGGCACCTGGTCGACTGCCCTTTCTCCTTTAGTAGGTGAGCATGTTCATGAATGATGGTTGTTTCTCCCATTTTGACTGAGGTTTCTTTTCCCTTTACTTACCTAAGTTGCGATGAGTCCACGATAGGCTATTCGACATCATAATATGACCGAACGTTCCAATTCCTTCAGAACATTATCGTAAGTACTGGCTCAGACTCATTGATCCCATTGACTTCTATATATGCTTATTATGCGTAATTCACTCAGCAACTGGATCATCAAACTCCCAACCCAAGCAGAAACTCGGATTACGCCATATTAATCATAGACAGGATGTCTGTGCATTCTGGCTCTGGGAGATCTAGGCCTGTGGTAAAAGGGAGATCCCCTCCTGATTGATTCGTTTCTTCTCCCTATTGGCTTTGGATATTAATCCCGGAGCACTCAATCCCAACTTGGGAGGATCCCGTCCCAATATAGTCCCGTGCCATCCTTTACCCTAAAGATCTTGGCTTGGACCTTGCTAGGCGTGTTGATGATGTTTTCAACTGCTGCATTGTGGAAGACATGACTATCATCTGTGGATGCTGTGACAGCAGCCAATGTACAGCAGTTGGATGCGAATAGAGACCCAGTATTTCCTCCCTAAGAATGAATGCTTCAAAGTCTCAAGCTACCTAATAGCAAGGCCATGGAGGATCTTGCGGATCTGAGCACCTCATGTTATGGATGCAAAGATCAATTCTGTCACTTTTTTGGAACAACCAACATTACTCGTGAAGCCAGTTTTGTATAAAACAAGGATATGGAATCCGACTTTTCTTGTTTTATAGCCATTTATGTTATGGATATAAGCATGTAAGCAAGAATATTGATTCTGTCCCTCACCAATCCTCCTGTATGCTAAAGAAAGGCTCGAAAAAAGAGAAGCAATATAGACTACAGACTTCATCCTTGCAAGCAATATTGTTGAGTTCTTCATCACTAAGTTGTGTAAAGAAGTCTGCAGAGATGGCGCGCATCAGACATAGAGGCCCTAATGCATGTCTCTTAACTACCTGCATAGCTATATTGTCAAGAAATCTGTTAAGCACAATGTAGTAATATAATCCAAGCCTTGCGCAGATGTATAGGATTTGGCTTAACTGGGTAAAAATGAGGCCTGGTTCATGGTTGTTGGTATTGGCAGGGGAAGATTCCTTCACTGGGGCTGTTTTATTCATGGTATCCAGCCTATTCTTAGCCCGCAGAATTTCGCCTCGCTTTTGACCAGCAAGCTCTGATTCATACTGTAATCTTGGATCATGTGTTATCAATGGTCGTTTTCGATTATCATCCACACGCTCGCTGAGCACCTCGTCCGTTTCTCTATTCCACTTCTCTGAGATCCTCGCTGTGATACGGCTCACTTCCAACCGGGTTTTACTGTTAGGTATAGCAATTTGGAGGAGGATGTCGTCTTGACAAGGCTTTTGACGTCTTCAACAAGCTTGCTGGCGATGCGTTCCCAGTGAGCCGATTGTCTCCTGAATATCTTTTCCTTGACATCAGGGTGAATAGTTCCTGGCAGGCTCTTCGCCTGGCATATTTTCGCTCCTTTGTAAATCTCTGAATATATGCCGGGAGTTGTCCTCACCTTTGCCTCCCAGTCTTTTGGATCTTGGCTGCAAGAGATAAGGGTGTGTAAGTCTTGCTCATAGTAGGTAAAGGGAATGGCCATATCAGCATGCACCATGTCTTTATAGAACTTATCAAGACGATTTTGGACCCTGCAACGAAGCATCCTTTTAGGATCATCCGATGTAATGTCTTGGTAACGGCCTATTAAAGCACCTTCAGCCATCTTCTGCATCTCGTTGCAGAATTGAAGCACGTAATATTGTTGAGTTCGAGGATTGTCCCGGGATTCCCCAAGTTTTCTGTTTCGCATTTTTGAAGCTTCTCGCGGATTTCGCCAATGATTTGAGGGATGTTGTTTTGAAGCTGGGCTCGCCGCTCTTTGTCAATGTAGGTCATCAATGACTTGATCCCGGTCCGGTCTTCTTCCCAATCCACTTTGCTGAACTCCTTGCTCTCATTCTCACCACGTTCTGCGTCAGTGATGCCACTCTCTTTGGGCTTTCTGTTTCGGAGCCCAAACCAGCCGTGGTCGAGGTGACAGGCGTATATATAGCAAATGTAGCACAGTTTCCAGCTGTTTCTAGCTTTAATGTTATCCCCCATAACTTATTAGCCGGAAAACTTCTGCCGCGCATGTCAATCAAGGTACACATCTTGGAGGTTACAGTTCATCTGAACTATGTACTCCACATCTCACTGTCCTTCATCACATCAGAACTCATACTGATTGATATTGTGTCCCCTATCTATACATCCAGAGATCCTACTGCTAATACTGCGACGTAGTCTCTAATCATGAAGACCATCCTGTTCAACCGTTGTCCAGGACCCACATCAGAGACCTGGTGGTTTGTGGAGAAAGCGACTAGCCAAGGCGAATAAACATGGCCTCATGGGTCTCAACACGACACAACAATTCCACTACAAGCATACTATGTATTCTAAGATTCTGTGACAAGCAACCGGGGCCAATGGAACGAGGCAATGTCAGTGCATGAAGCGTCAGTCCCCCCTCGCCAGCCCCACGAACCCACGATAACTTCATTTCCACAACAGCCAGCCAGTGATTCAATCTCGGACCTAGAGCCCAGAAGCGAAGAGAGATGCGGGGTTGCGAGATTTGCTGGTCTTCTTATTTAAGGACAGTTTCATCGAATCCTTTACAATGTGACAGATATCGTCCCACGCGCTGAACCCGACCATCATCTTAAACCGCGAAAATGGCACCAGTGGCATTGGAGGGAGTAGATACCCCTGAAAAGTCAATTGAGACCCGTCTCTTCATCAACGGCGAGGTAAGTCTTATAAGCACCATTCACGCGCATGGAAAGCTCTGCAGTGTTTTTTTTCTAGTACGCGGTAATTAACAATGATATTAGTTCCGGCCATCCAAAAGTGGGAAGAAGTTCAAACTCATCAATCCTACCACAAGGGAGGTTGCTGCTGAAGGTCGGTTGAATTATCTGACTGGTAATTTCGATATCGGCCCCTCAAACTAAACTCGCGATTTCCAGTCCATGAAGCCAACGAGGAGGACGTAAACGACGCCGTCGCAGCAGCCAAAGCGGCCTTCCCAGCATGGAGAGACCTCGAGCCTCGCGAGAGGGGACCATACCTCCGCAAGCTTGCGGCTCTCATCCGGGAATCGAATGATGAGCTTGCACAGCTCGAGGCGATTTCCACTGGCAAGCCTGTCATGCGGTACATTGACGCGTACGCCGCGGCAGATACCTTCGACTACTTCGCGGAGACCGGCTGGAATGTGCAGGGTTCGTCAAGTCTGAATACTCGCAACCATCTCAATATGACAGTCAAGCAGCCCTACGGCGTAGTTGCGTGCATTATCCCCTGGAACGTTCCAATTCTCTTCTTTGCAAAGAAGGTCGCTCCGGCTTTGGCGGCGGGGAATACGGTGGTTCTCAAGAGTAGCGAGAAGGCTCCTTTGACGGTATGTTCTTCAAGTGACTCAATTCTGGCTCCTGACCAATCAACCCCAACTAATTGTATTCGGTACTACACGCGATAGTCCGCCCATGTTGCCAGACTAGTCAAGAAAGCCGGATTCCCTCCGGGGGTTCTCAACGTCATCTCCGGCTTCGGCGTTCCAGCCGGCTCAACTCTCTCCTCGCACATGGACGTGCGCTGCCTTAGCTTCACCGGCTCCTCCTTCACCGGCCAGAAGATCCAAGCTGCCGCTGCAGCCTCCAACATGAAAGTCGTCCACTTGGAGCTAGGCGGGAAGTCCCCCGCGATCGTATTCGACGACGCCGATCTGGAAAGCGCCGCTGAACAGACGCAGTTCAGTCTCGCGTTCCTGAGCGGACAGACCTGCATGGCGAATTCGCGCATATATGTGCACGAATCGGTGGCGGAGAAGTTCCTTGCGTTATTCAAGGAGAAGTTTGGAGCTGCGCGCCTCGGGAACCCGTTGGAGCCGACGACGTCGCATGGTCCGCAGGTCGATGAGATCCAGTACAACCGGGTCAAGAAGTACATTGAGATCGGGCAGAAGGAGGGCAAAATGACAATGGGAGGAGACGCGCAGGACGGGTTCTTCGTGAAACCGACTGTCTTCGAAGACGTCCCCGAGGACTCGCGTCTGATGCAGGAAGAAGTGTTTGGCCCTGTCGTGGCAATCAACACTTTCAAGACGGAATCGGAGGTGATCGAGAGGGCCAACAGAACGGAATTCGGGCTCTACGCATCTGTTTTCACGAAGAATCTCGATCGCGCGGTGCGAGTGTCGAAACTCCTCGAGGCGGGCACCGTGGGGGTCAACTGCACCAGTCCGACGGTGGCGACTGACATGCCGTTTGGTGGCTACAAGATGAGTGGGTTGGGTCGTGAGGGATATCTTCAGAGCCTGGACAATTTCCTGGAGACGAAGACGATTTTGATCCGGGTTAGTCCGGAGTAGGGTGAGCGTCTTGATATATGAATTGTGTTTTGGTGATGCGCTGGAATCACAACTATCCAGTAGGACTGTTTCTTTTCTGGGTCACTGGCAAGAACTTGTCAACCTGAGCATGATGCGGTATGAACTTGAAATATGACAGTCGTACTGTACTAAGAGCTGAGGCACCTTTTTGTGGTACAGAGGTAAGATTTGAGTCCAACAGAACTCGACGATTGTATACGCATTCCAAGGCTGGAGGATTGATGGCCCCACACACTCTGTATCAGGTGGGGCCAGATCGATTCATAGCCTGTCAAACTATGTATATCTTGGAGTGACAGTAGCTCATCTCAGCACATTCATGCCATTGACCAAGGAGTCAGTCTGAAAAGAGGCCTTTTCGACACTCGACGATTTATGAACTTAGTTCGATCTACCCGTGAACTACTACGAAAATGCATCTCCTCGTTTGTGTTAGGCGTGGGGCGCGCCTAACAGTGGTGCGATACTATATAGGGTGGACCTGGGCCTGATCGCGTTCCACGCGATCAATGTTGGTCTTTTTGGCTGTGTTGGTTAGCTATGGCCCAGCAGTTCGCTTTGCCTGCTCGCACAGAGCTCCCATTCTGCTCTCCCTCTCCTGTCGACGCGTCCCTGACGCTCTGGCATGTTAACATCGTCAACTTTACACGAGATGCTTCCCAACAGCTCCTAGAGTAGTTATCCAGTCATTTTGGCTTAGGATCGCGCCCCCCTAAACGGAACAGCCCGTATCCGGAACACCGCGATGAATTTATTAACTATCGAAAAAATGAAAATATCTACAACACCACCTAATAGGCCTGCCATTCGAATAAACAGGCTTCCAGCCCTGCAGCAATCGCAGCCTCTGCAGCCTTTTTTTGGCTTCCTTTTCAGGTTCTCTAGCCTCTAAACGCGCCTCTAAAGCCTTCGCAGCCTCAATTGCCTGCTTGATCTTTGCGACGTTGGCGAACTGTGTATTAGGGTCAACTATGACTCGCTTCTTCACCTTTTTGATCCTAAACGCCTGTAGTTGAGAATTCTGCTTAGATATAGTCGCCTCATTTAAGGCTCGTTGGATGGTGAGGTTCCGAATAGCCTTGCCTGCCTTCCCAGGATCATGCGCATAGACCTATCCAGATTATTCTTGCGATGGAGATGTTGAAT
>JSYV01000822.1:0-12359 GCA_000787455.1 Evansstolkia leycettana | reverse complement strand
CACGACGTGCAGGTCCATAAATGCAGCCGATATATTTGGAATTTTTAATTAGGAGGATGCTGTGACGGCGCGGCTCAGAAGTCTGGTCAGGTGACTCTTGATCACGTGATACTTCCGAATTAGGAAAGGGCTGGGTCGCTCTCGCTTCGATATCACATCCCTCGCCCACAGTCCTGACTTCAATTTCCTTCCTCAGCTTCGAATTCTTGTAAAATAGGCTACCAAATATGAATTTATTTCGTTTTTGACTGAGCCGCCACAGATGCAGGCGCCTGGTGCCTCAATCGCGAGAGTTGCTCCATCAGCGTATCCAGATCCGAGCCACGTGGTTCCTGATTTAGTTTCTCAAGCTCAGTGAGAATTAAATCCTCATGATACTCCTCAACCCAATGAATTCCATCAATAATGCGGGATTTGGATTTCTTGATAAAGTCAACGCGGCGTGGAGAGCCTTGTCCCGCAGGAAAGTGGCCACCGTCGCGCAGATATGAAACAATTCGATGTTCAAGAAGATCAAGAAGCCCTTTCTTATCGTTTTGCATTAGTAGCTGTCGTCTCGATGGTATTACGGCGTTCCGGCGTTCGCGATATGCTCGACTGGGCTCTGCATTCGCTCGATATCTTGCCTGAGGTCTCGCAGAACCAGAGGGATCAATGTGAACCGGTATTTGGGAGTCCCTTATAGCGTCCATAGATTTCAAGTGGATAGAGAAAACAGATGCTGCTCACATCTTCCAGTGAAGATTTGTAACAGATGGAGAGTTCGTAGTTTCAGAAGAATTCTTAACAGAGTGGACAGCAATGGCATGAATGAACTCCCTGAAATATTGAATACCAGCTTCGAGAAGTTCGGGTATCCCGAGTTGACTTAGTAGGAAGTATGGGCAATTTAATATCAAGAGTCTTCACTCCATAATCAAATTAAGAGGGCAGAGAAATATATTCTCGGTTCCCTTAACTAGGACGAATAAGGACAGCACCATGCTTCACATACAACATCCAATCAAAGCCATGGCACATAGCAGGCACCAAAGAAAAATTTTGACCTATGGGAGCCGCTAGGAAGAATATTCGGACAATTTCGTCTCCCACAAGAGTATAATGGATGGTAGGACTTTCTGCACGGCTCTATCAAGACTCTAGATTGCGTATCCAATAGCTACAAAGCAACATTTGCGCATTCATTGCTATGCTAGTGACATCCATCAACATCCACAAGAAATGTAATATCAAATTTGTCGCGACTGGGTTCGCACGGAAGTTTGTGTTCAGCATATTCCACTGGATGAAAGCAAGACACCAGCACATGGCTTTTCCCTGAGTCGCTCTAATGCTGTTTCACGGAGAGCTGGCAGGGGATCATCAGGAAACTCATGGCCTTCATGCTTTTGCCGTGCAATTTCCTGAAGCTTACTGAAGTCCCACTTAGCCCTCATGACTGCAACTTGTGCCCAAGGCATTAATTCGAAATCTGTCCAAGGAATTCGTTCGAATCCAGAGCGGGGAGTAAATATTAATGCTTGCAAATCATTTTGGGTGTGCTCTGCCTCGACGAAAATTAGGCATGACCCAGCATCATCTTCCAAGTTGAAGTCCTCCTCCTTAGGAAATTGCTGGGAAGTGAATGCAGCATCCCAGACAGATTGCAAGATGGGGAGGCAATCCATAACTGCAGAATGTTAGCGCAAGAAACGAAATAATTGGCCAAGGTTCAAAAACCTAGCAATCGATATTTTGACTCGTCAATGAATAGATATACGAGAGAAAATAAACCCACCTATATATATTGGCTGAGCCGTATGTTTGTAATTAAAAATACACGGGCGATTCCTAACAACAGCCAACGATTATGTTAAACGAGGTAGGCGACGGCAAAGCGAAATGGAACTGAGTAATATTTTAGGCCGGCCGAGTTAATGGAGGTAAGTAATGCAAGTTTGGTCAAGATCGAAATTAAAGGCAATTGTTGAGCACTCAGTTGCAGGAGGCAGATCATCTTATATGATCAAGGCCTGGGTTCATGATCTATCCATTATCTGAAGTTCTAGCAAACGTTATGCATCTAGTGAGGCGCAGCGTCTTAGAATTACTGATTTTGTAAAGAAAGCCTGGTCTACGTCCATAATGCAGGCAATAGCACATTGTCTATAACAGGGCATTATGCGTTGATAGATGTTGGGATCTCTCGTCATGGTTTCGAGCTCTTGATTGGCACCATAACAATCCTGAATGCTGTTTTCATACCACTGGATCCTCACAGTCTGTAAGGTCAGCATCCATCGTGCGTCAGCTCTAGCATGCTACTCACGATTAACTTGGTGTTGATGTTGCAGCTCTTATTCAGTGAGAGAAAAACGATAGCCGAATCCAAAATAAGGCTTGACTGGATTCTGATGAAACCTTATAATGAGTAAAGAGGCTCAGCTGCCGTATCCATTCTTCAAACTTCATTGTCATACCATAATAGCCGAGCCAGAACTGGATTACTGATAAAAATACTCAAATAATTCTGATACCTTTCTCATCTGCGCAGCACTGGCAAGACATCTCTGGTACAATACGCATGATCCCAGAAACCTACAAACCGAGAAGCCTCGCCTTGATGGCCATTCCTGCCACAAAAACACCTACGCAGACCGCAGAACTGATCAACGCAACAATGCCTCCTTGGCGCTTGGCCTTTTGATCAAGAGTTTTTATCCGGTTCTCCAATGCTGTGAGGTGGTCCTGTCCGTTCTTCATACACTCCATCTGTTTCCAAGTGACAAAGCACTTTTTCTTTTCATCGCCAATTCGGAGTTCGGCGGCGAGGACCTTAGGCAGGATGCGATCGATGTTATAAGGGACCACATAGTACAAAGCATGGATAGTATCGACCTATACCAGTTAGATAAGTAATATAAGGGGGCTCTTTGAGAGCAGATTCAACTCTACTCCTTGCAGAAACGGGATCATAGGTCTCTCAAAAAAATTGAGATCAAAATCTCTTTCGTTGAAATCTTCGTCTTCTCTCAACGGTATCCAGCCATGTGTCTTGAATTCCATGACATACTTCCAAGTAGCGCTAAGTGTTTCCATGTCGTCCTCAACGATGTAAAATAAGAAGATGATGGCACGTTGATGGGGGTTCAACGGAGATTGAAATGTTGGATTGCGTGGATCATATTGTGGAACAGTACTCGTAATTATACCCTAATCCTGAACCTGGGGCCAACAACGATCTTGTGGCACACCTATTCTTGAACCTAATCATGGAAATGTATCAGACACATGATCCATCGCTTCTTGAGCTAGCAAACGAGATATGCAATCGGATTGTTTGGTTACAGAATCATCTGACAAGGAATACCAGCAGCTAATGAGACTAGAAAAATATATGTGGCTCTGATTACGTCTCTGACGATACACCCCTCCTTTTTGCAGCCCGATCACTTGGGGCCTCACACGACTGTCTTCGTTTCCATATCGACATTGGTGGCGTCTTGTAAAATGCAGTGTTCAGGAGACCTTCAGACTGTTAGCAACGACTTCCAAGAGATAAGGGTCACGTACGCCAATTGGAGTCTTCGTCGACTCCAGGCTCGGTCTCTGAAACTTCGGTATCTTCATGATGTTGAGACTGGGATGCGTGTGGTTCCACTTCCCTCCAACCAAAGAGCTCGGAGACCAAAATCCGATACTCAGTCTCAAAATATTCTCTTCCTCGCACTTGGCTTTGTTTCTGGAAGTCGTCACAATGGGTAACGATTCAAGGCACCAAGCGCCTAGCATACCTGGAATGACGTGGTTTCCCTCGAATGATGGAGAACCGTCCCCGCTGAAATAACTGAAAATTCACTGACGTATGTTCCTCTCGAATGCTGGAGAACCGGCTGTGAATCAACTGAAAAGCCAATGGTCATAGCCACAACAAAGGGATGACCTGAGTCCGGCAATGTAGTCTCCATGGCAGGAATCAATTCACCACAAGGCTAGTCGAGAATGAAATCTAAGGCAACCGGCTTGCATGAACGAGGCAGCAAGCTACAGACAATGGCGCATCTTATATCTACAGTCCAGAGTGCTGTCACCTGCAAGGGTAAAATCAAATTCCAGAATAGAGAGTACTTGTTCAAGTCATGGTTCTCAACCTCGATGTTACTGCGCAGATGCGACGATGGGTGCCCTCGGCGGGTAACTAGAGCAAGGCAATCCTTTCCATTGGTATAATTCATCAGTAACTCTATACGCAAAAGGCAGCGTAAATCACTTGTGCTGAGGTTCTTGAATGAAGCTTCACATAGAGCCATCACCATGGATAGCACCAATAAATCAACCGAATACAGGCGCTAAACTAAAACAACATAATCGCCTAATGGCCATCTCAAGTTCTTTTAGGAGGACCCACCCAATATTTCCAAAGAATCATTCCGTGGGTCTGAACGATTCAAATGCGACGGTGATCCGTTGCTTGAATCCATTTTATTGGCCGTCATGATCAACAAGGTTCATCCTAACAAGGTAGCGCTTATTATTGGAGGAATTTGATGTTACAAAGGGTAAGCCAAGACGCTAGTCTACTTGAACAGAAAGCAAATTTCTGTTACGCGCTGGGTCCAACTGTAGTCGTCGATACTTAGCAATGGTGGTTAGGGAAGGATCAAGGAGTCCTCTCGACTCTATGCCATCCACAAACTCGCGACGGTCGAGCTGATCCGGGTCTCTTCTCCTAGAGACAACGGCCTAACTGGCGAAGGGTTCTTCCTCGGACGACCTTTCACGAGGTACTAGATGCACACACAAGTAGGGGTACTTCAATAGCAGATGAGAATAACAACGACTAGGTCAGAGGCAACGCCTACTAGAGCTATACCGAAGTATACCACTAGTAGTAAGAAGTCTTACTGACCCCCAGAGTAAGTATCTTAGTAACGACTGATAATTGAATGAATTGAGCGCGAGTAGTAGAAGGCTAGATACATGATGTTGAGCTCTCTTTTATAACTTCTGTTTTGGTCCTCCATCTTCTTCCTCCTATCAGTGTTGGACTTTCTCCTCGTGGTCCATATTGGACTTCTCCTTTCACGGTCCTTATTGGACTTCCCTTCTTATCTTATCAATGGACCTCATTGAGTCACGTGACCTTGTGTGCCTAACCCTTTCAGCCTTGCGGGGTAGTGTTTCATCCTGTGTCGCTGTGTTGGACAGCACTCCATTTTGTTGGCTCGTAACAATTTCCTAGGAGAACGACAAGAGTTAAAAACATTTAGCCATCCCTCTTCGGCACGAACTCAGCCCTCATCAAATCATCAGATTAACTGAATAAGCCTTTCTAGTAATCATGAGATGCGCTACATAGAGATATCTTCAAACACCTTGATAATATCCATTATTATGCTGAACGTCTGAACTCGCAACCCACTCTTGTGTAAATGGGTGTGTGCTAACCTGCGCTGGAGGGATATAGGGGTTTGATTGGCTGCGAGAGACAACGGGAATTGGCCACTAAAGTACTCCTGTAGTTTTTCTGGGAATTTATTGAATCAGGCTCCCGCAAGGCCCATCTCAACATAAAGCACTCGTAGCCTTTTGCCTCCTCCTTTCCCTACAATCCCCATCAAAAATGAATCTTATATCCGCTTTAGAGGTTCTTCGCAGTGCCGGCCGAGAAGAACTCCAATCTCACAGTTCCCAGACCATCCTCACGCTACGGGAAGTGGGGCGACGTTTGCAAGTGTGGATCTTACCCACGGACGGTCGACCTGTCGGTGCGAGAGGCGAGAGCGAGGCTGAGGATGCTTCCTCTTCATCCAGCCATCCCAGTCCAGTGAGCACACCGGCGACATGTTTCAGTGACAACAACAACAACGAAGACGACCACCACCACCACAGCGATCCTTCATCCACTCTTCAGCGCCATCCTTCGCTGCCTACGAACTCTGCCACCCGAGCCGAGGCCAAGCGAACACTGTCGGCGGGGGAAAAATTACTTAGGTCTCTCAGCAATGCCGTTCTTCGGCTTTGGGCAATCCGGAACGACAATATTGCGGACATTATAGGGCGGAAGCGGCTGCCTGCGCGAGACCGACGAATTGACGACATCACACGAGTGGAGGGAGACCCTAATGCGTCCATCGAGGACAGGTTGCTTCGGACCAGCGCTTGGATATCGTATGCTTCCGGGTTTACGACGTATCAACATCTCGATGGCGACCGTCTCCGAGTGGATTATTTCGTTGAGCTTCTGTTGGCAGAGGACGTCGACCCACGATCTTTCCGTGAAGGACAGGGGGGCACAATTGCAAAGTACGTGCGGAAGAGTGGTCAATTCATTGGGCGCGAAAGTTCGTTAGTCTAGCGATAGGACACGGGATCAGATACTTGGTGATCAAGAAGCTTCTCGAGGAGAAGCTTATGCGTCAAGAGCTTGAGCCAGAGTGTCATGCCATTCTTCTGGCATTAGGGTTGGCACACGCTCAAGTCAAGTCGACGACATACAAGAATCTCGCGGAATTTGTGGACCTTTTACTTTCAGAGCAGGCGCTTGTGTCACTACCAGGGAAGGAATCAGATGCAGATTCTGGTGCGGAACCAGGCGCGGAGTCTGATGCTACTCCTTCTTCGAAACGGCATATTCTTGACGTTTTACGGGAGTTATCTCCCTGGTCCAAAGAATTCCAAAATCGCTATGATTGTAGGTGCGGCTCTACGGTTGCTGAAGCTCGGCTAACCATTTTGTCAGGTTCTGTATCTGTAGCCTTCATGTCGGAACTGTCTCAACCTGACCCAAAACGAACGAATACAGAAGGATGTGCATCAGGTCAAGTGCGACAATCCTCAGGATGCTCATTGTCTGCAAACACTTGTCCTTCCCAAGAACAGCCACCATGCGCAGCAGCTCAAGAAGGTGAAGATTCAGCTGGAGCCAGACAGTTAAGAAATGCCCTTCAGTCATCTCGCAATTCGGTTGAGCCTGATGTCAGGCGAGAAGTACACCTCAGCTTACAGCAACAAGCCGGGCAGATAGATGGGAATCAATCCGTTCAAGTTCAGACTACATTTCCTCCAGACCAGCAAGGATCAGATCCACATCCGCAGCTGAGAAGTATGTCTTCGGGGCACACTTGGCACGATCTCCCACATCCAACGAATTCTATCGTGGCATGTTATCGCGGAGAATGGCAGATGAACGCGTCCCATTCATCTTCACAGCCATCAAGCTTACATCATCTTGGGGAAGAACCAATTGACCTGTATCATTTTCAAGGAGCACCGACTGAATTACATCTTCTTGGGGAAGAACCAATTGACCTGTATCATCTTGAAGGAGCACCGACTGAATTACATCTTCTTGGGGAAGAACCAATTGACCTGTATCATCTTGAAGGAGCACCGACTGAATTACATCATCTTGGGGAAGAGCCAATTGACCTGTATCATCTTTAAGGAGAACTGCTGTACAATCTTGACATTCAGACAGAGACGGCCTGTGACAGCACTCATTTAGCTCCAGGTCCTTCAAGTTTTCCCGACTCTCTCTGAGTTTGAGGCAGGCTTGAATCCACAGTTAGGATTATTAGACAGTCTACGCCATGGGTAATGACGAAGGTTGGATTGCTGATTTTTATACACCACCCGACTTTCAGATCTATGCCAGAAATGGTTGGTTTGGCTCCGGGATGAATTCGAAGGGGGTAGACATAGGCAGGTCCCTGTGAGCTCCCGAAATAGCCAGGGATCGGACCTGATATTCGAATGATGTGATGACGCGATAATTTATCTGCAGCCTATATTCCACAGTTCACATTAGTGTCAATATTCGACCCCTGGCTTTCGTACGTACCTTATCCTTGATGTCTGGTTGATCTAATAGCTCTTCCAACATCGTTTCTCTTTCTTTATCTGAACAGGTCTCCCAACTTCGCTCTATTGACACTTTAAACTCGGCAGTAGACACCCACTCCGCTACAGGGTGTATTTTGTCAGTGGTTTGTTGTGAAAGTTCAGTCTCTTTCAGACCAACTGATGCCGCCATACTGGTGCAATGCATAGACAGATATATGCACAAGCCTAAAGAGAACGTATTTCAGCATCCACGACATCATCATACAGTATTAAAGAGGGGAGACTTACTCATTTCCCGTTGACAGTTGTGTCGGGCGAAAGAAAAAAAGACAGAAGAGTTATGCGATTGAAATATTTCGGGGTATGGCGGGGCGTGGGGCAACTACTACGTTGTCCGAAATAGACCAAAAAAGCAGTTTTGTTCATCGGGCTCCCAGTCCTTGTAGTTGCCCAACTTCTCCCTTGACGCCCAATATGAATTTTCGCGCCTGCGCATGGTCCTTAACACCAGAATGGACGAGCCGAGACAAAGATACGCCATGGGCTGTTGATGCCTAGGGATTAGATTTAGTAGGAAATGGGCAATCAGGATGAGCTTCCCAACCCTCAATAATGTTAGCAGAGTTCTCTTGAAATATGTATAAGAACCCGTCAATGTTTCACTTGAGAAAGTATCGACCTGTCATCCACATAAGTGACTTTCTCAGTCTCACACTGACCACACTACTTCAATCCACTATTAGTCATCCACAATGTGCCAAATAATGGTTACGACAACCATATATGCCTGTGGACACAGGCTCGAACGACGAAACCCGCGTCCTTGCCCACAGAACCACCCGCAGCCATGGCCGGAGGTGTTTATGGGAAGTTCTCATGATCGCCGACAGAAATGCCCACACTGCCAAGGATCTCCAAACGGAAACTGATGAGGTATTCTTGTTGATGTATTCCTGTTGAGAATAGGAGATAACTTATTCGTATCATACCCAGATCCAGACAACAAAGATGCAGTGCAATAATCAACCACCTTTTACCATCTGTTGGCTCTAGAAAAACGACGGGCCAAAGGGATAGGTGATATTGAAGAGTGGATGTATTGTGTGACCTTCATATTGAACAGGTTAGAGTTGTGCTTGTTCTTTGAGGTTACCAGATTCACAAGCGAGCCATTATTAGTTATATCTATCAGTAAAGGCTTAAGATAAAAGTCACTCATTTTTTTCGAGCTATGGTGCCCTATAATTAGTAAAGCGAAAGTCTTCATCCATTTTCCAGCCGTAAGAATCCGCTAGACACTTTAATTGATCTTCTGTGGGGAGAGCGTGAATAATGCAGCCTAGAATATCAAGTTAGTCAAATACTCAAATCAAGAAGTCGCCTAAGGCGCTCAGGACCAAACCGCTCCTCCCTTTTTTCTCTCCAAAGTCTGACACGATCCCTTAACGACTCCCTTGACACAGTTTGTTTCATTGAATTCACGAGACGTCGGTCCCTGGCAGGACGCAGGGAATAGGCGTGCTCCAGCATCTGCGCAGTGGAGGTGTACTGCCCAAGCCATGCTTTCCGGATCATTGTGTCAATGCCGCCATGACCGGTTTGGACTCGTGGTAAAACTATGGTTCCACTATTGTCGATGGAGAGCTCAGGCTTGGTGCCAACTTCCATATGAAAAATAAGTGATCCCATTGCAAACCGATCTGTGGCATCTGACACAACGTCTGAAAGTCCATTTGTAGGGAATGGGAGATCTGGATGGTAGGGATGACCGGGATTGGGTTGACCAAAGGGACTGGCGGCGCTAAAGTCGCAGAGTAAGGCGCGGCCTTGGTGATCGAAGAGTATGTTCTCAATACGAATGTCTGAATGCGCAATTCCAAGGTCGTGGATATGTCGCAAGGCACATATAATATCCTGATACCAGAAGATACGGTCTGGTTGTGTAGCAGTTTGGATTTGAGACAGAGGCAGGTACTTGCGGAGATAAATGCCTTCGACACAGTCGGTATTGATGGGCTCGACGATATTGGGATGAGGCCGTTGCTCAATTAGCCGCAAAACTGTTCGCTCGTTCCTCATCAGATTGAAGTGGAAAAGGGAATCTGAGGCGTAGAACCATCGGTCCCTTGTTGAAGTATCGCGCTCGGGAGGTTGAAATACTCTGGGTGACTTGAGAACGACGTGATCATCAACTTTGTAGACTTCAGCAGAGGCTCCAAACCCTAGTGTTTCCAGATCAAGTTGAGGTTGGAGGTTTAGTGTGACGGTTGTACATTCTCCTTGGGCTTTGGGAAAGGTGACACTAGATGCTGAGTATCCTCCTGCCTTGTCAGATCCTTCAGCACCCGGGAGTCTCGCGCTGGCGGCTGGGAAAAGCAGACAAAAGATATTGATGAGAGGATGGTAGATGAACTTTTGCAGAACGTCCCTTATCAAGTAAAATTGTGCCAGAATGACTGACAGCATTTTGAAAATTCCAGGGAAGAAAATCATGAGAGCGAGAGTGCAGGCACCTTCTTGCCTGTTGGCCCTTCTCCAACTGCAGATAACCAATATGAACCCCCAAAGCTAACCTGAAGCAGATTAGTTCCGTAATCGGAAGATCAAATCTCCGAAATAATCATCCTGACTTCTTACACTCCTACCGCGTCCGTATTAAAAAAGTATGACGGGAAATTAAAGAGAAAAATAGTAGGCAAGCCAATCATTCTTCTTGGCAAGCATAAGTTTCGGGAGTCTCTTTAAGCGTCGCTGAAGAATACGAAATACATGTATTACACCGTACAATACTTGTTCAAGCTAAGGGCCAATTGCTACAAGGTGCCATTCATGGATGGAGTGTAGCAGAACCTGCTAGCAGAAAAGCAGCAAAAGGAATCTAACATCCCTGCGAAGAACTGACTCGCAACAACTTAAAAAGGTCGCGCGAATTTTGAAGAAAAGGAAAGCGCAACCAAGCCGGCTTATAGCCACGGCAAAGTACAGAAGGAACAGAGCAGCGCTCAGATAATTTCTCCAATGAGCAGGTTGTGTTAAACCGAAAGCTCTTCCAACACGCTGGGAGTCCTAGCCATTATCATCATCACCAGAGCTAGGGGAAGGACTGCCTGTGAGAGGTCCTTGAAGCGAAACTGCTCCAAAGAAGCAGACAAAGATATCGCGCTGAACAGCGAGTGAGGTGAGGTGTGAGCGAGGTGCTGGGTTATAATTGGATATGACAGGTAGGAAAAGGCAGCCCCTGTCTGCTCGGTAACTGCAGCTGTCTGGTATTCCGCACCGGAGTCTTTTAGGAACCTTGTTACGTTGACAAGAAAATTCCGGTACCGGATATTTAGTTCCGGGCGTTGCGAGGCGCCGCAAGCGCTCCGTAATACCTCTTGCGAGCATCTGCACTCCTTGCTCATCCAGGTCATATTGGCTGGGGGGGCGGGAACAGCGCAGAAATGCTTTGGCAGCTGCAACATCGGGGTCAGCCGCAATAAAAGCGTTTATCTCATTACTAGCGAAACCAAGATCAAAGGCGGGCCGTGCCAGGTGTGACAGGCGCTCATCACATGAGCCCTCAATCTGCAGCTTTTCTTGTCCTGACTGGCGAGGAGGGATTTGGCTGAGAGTGGGAAAGTTTCGCATAGCAGCGAGAAATAGCATGAAATAGGCCCACAGCTTGCACTGCTCTGGTGTGCATCTATAGAACCGGAAAGTTTGATCATCGGCTTGGATTTTGATCCCACCATCATATCTGTTTGTGAAGCGACCAAAGAAGGCTTCTCGAAACAAGCCTTTGGATGTTGAGGGCAAAAGCGGCTGAAGTGATTTCACTAGTTGCTTCCATGTATCTACTATCTTTGAAAAAGGTGAAAAGAGGGAATACGGCCTCGTAGCTGCTTTATCCGGACACAAATTCCGTCGCGAACAGTGGGATCATCCACTGCTGGAAAGAGTTGTCCTTGGTGCATCATCTTCTCAATCAACAGCGCGTCATCGAGAGCTTCCGGAGTGAGAGTTTCCAGAAGTTTAACCGTATCTGTATCAAGGAGGCCAAACAGCTCAGCATCTTGCAGAACCGTTGCATACGTGGCATATATATGCTGAAGGTAGTTCCTAAACTCCTACTTCAGCTGTTAATGGCCTCCCTCTCAGGGTATTTTTAGAAAAGTAACAGTACCGGCACACATCGCAGTGGCAGTATCTGACTCAGCCAGCCTAGTTCAAGGTCGTCCCATAGACCAACAAATGGTAGGAGTTGGACTGCGGAGACAAGGACTGCGGCGCTATGGCTAATCTATCTATAGGGAGACATCTAAGCCACTATACTTGGCACTCAGGTTGTAACCGCTCTTAAGCTGCTAGTCGCCACACATTGGATTACAGCTGCGAAATATAGGTAAACTGTTGGCTAAATACGTACCCAAGTCATCGTGACTTCCAATCTCTCTACGCACATAATTCAAATACGTGGGGTTACTCGTGGACTACAAGAATCAGAATTATACCACCCGTTAAAGAGGAGAATTTTTCTGTATGGAAAGGCAAAT